>JAOBYE010354539.1:0-14157 GCA_025403585.1 Parazoanthus swiftii | reverse complement strand
TTAAACCTGATACCCTTTAACCTGACACCCTTTAACCTGATACCCTTTAACCTGATACCCTTTAACCTGATACCCTTGAACCTGATTCCCTTGAACCTGATACCTTTAAAGCTGATACCCTTAAACCTGATACCCTTTAACCTGACACCCTTTAACCTGATACCCTTTAACCTGATACCCTTTAACCTGATACCCTTTAACCTGATACCCTTTAACTTGATGCCCTTAAACCTGATGGCCTTTAACCCGATTCCCTTAAACCTGATACCCTTAAACCTGATGCCCTTTACCTTGATACCCTTTAACCTGATACCCTTAAACCTGATTCCCTTTAACCTGATACCCTTGAACCTGACACCCTTTAACCTAATACCCTTTAACCTGATGCCCTTTAACCTGATACCCCCTAACTTTATACCAATATTTTTTCTTCCTCCTCATCGACCCAACTCCTAACCTTGACACCTACTTACTTCAAACCGATTCTATTTTTCACCACCCCTTCCTTGCTCTTAACTAAACTGCTCCTAGTAACATCCCCATCGTGTTCACACCGTCACCCTGTTGAATCTTGTATTTAATACCCCCCCCCCCCATCACCACCACAACCTCTCCATTTTTCTTACTTGTTGCTGGGTTTGCATCATTGCCTCCAAGTATCTGATGATGGCATCACGGAAATCTTTTACACGGACGGTCTACAGGAACAAGGTAAGATAGAAAACCAGTGTTTGGAGAATGTGGAAGAAATCGCGTCACTGACATTTGAACTTCCAAACTTTTAGTAAATCTCTGACAGGTAATTCAACATATTGTACTCGGTAGGTGAACTTACAAAAAACTTAACTTTGGCCAAATTGAAAATATTCCCGGTTTCTTATCAGAACATTTCAAAACGTAAATGCGACATGCGCTGTTCTTTAAATTGAGGCTTTTAACTTAGTTGCATCTTATTTCCTCTTATACGGTACCGCTCGTGCGTAACTTTACCACCACTCGAGCGTGCGAATCAAGTGACGCCCGCGAGTGGTAAAGTTTGTCGTGGGCGGTACTGCATGAACGGACCTATTGACTCCTTTCCTTTTGATTCATAAAATAACGGTCCTCAGAAAGAACCAGTTGAATATACGGTACACCGGCTTTTATACACACCCCTGGTTAACTTTCTAAAGTTTAAAAACTGTGCAGTTACAGAACTCTTCCCTTTTACATGTAACCAAATACTTGTACAAATTCCTAAGAGGCCCATACCTCAAAGCGGCCCAATTCTTTACGAATAGTCTTGGAAATCTTCTGGAAATCCTCCTCGCCTTTCTCCACTCTTTGTTCCCACTAAGGTTCAACAAGAGGAAGGTGAAGTTATTCATGCACCACGAAGAAATAAGAAGTGGAGAAATGGGCAGAATAACAAAATTTAACGGTACCGTTTGATCTATTCATGAAACTTGACAGCTCGTAGATATCGAGGTGAAATTGTGGCAGGTTATTGTATACACAGGAACCCAACCCCCCCCCCCTCACCCCACCATCCCATTATGACTTGATATTGTTGCAGGACAATTAAGAACTGCAATGGGATGATTAAGCAACGTGTGTTCACACTTGGTTAAAAACAGTGCGTACTCTTAAGAAAATAATTAAATTTTGTTAGTGCAAATTTAGAATAAGAAAAATCAACTGACAAGAACTCACTAAGTTCGACAGTGAAAGACACTAGAGTTTTGTACACCAAATGTGAAAACAGCAGACATCTCATTTGGAGAGTTATACAGAAGCGAGGCTAGTCAGGCTGTAGTCGTCCACCTGTCAGTCACAGCAGTTTTTAACAAACACGTGTAACTGACATATATCCTTGTTTGTTGTTCAGTAGTATGGGATGAAATAAAAAAGTATAAATTGGTATATTGCCCTGAGCAGGACTCGAACCCATATCTCCCTGTATTCCAGTCAGGCATGCTAACCACTACACCATCAGGGACCACCACGCTGGCGAAGAATATTTATTTACATTGAGAAGAATATTGTTTTTCGGACCCAGGCTCAATATTCTTAATTATTTGGCGTTTTGAGGCTGAAAATATTCCTAAAATATTCTTAGAATACAGGTCAATAGAATATGTCTGTCAGCACGGCGTTCCCTTTCCGAGTCTCCAGATGATAGCGTTTATACATGGTATCATGTTACGTACATTTCGGGCACGTGCTATCTCGGTCGCTTCGATGTCAGTCGACTCTTGGACATTTTGGCTTCAAAAAAAATGTTTTCTCACAGAGACGTCTAAACGGTTACTTAATTAAGTACATGAACAAATAGACCAATTTCGATAAATTAAAATTCAGCCTGAAACAAAAGACACCAACACGAGGTTCTGGGGAATGAAATATAGAGTTTGTATGGATTATTCCCCAGAGCCTCGTGTTGATGTCTGAATTTTAATATACTGCAATTGGTCTATTGTCGTTTGTTGGCAATTTTTACCGAAAAATATTTAGAGTTTCCAAATATTTAAATTCCATTGTAAACATATTTATATGTTGCACAAAATTACACTCTTAACAAAATCTCAGCCTCAGCATTATTCTTAAAATATTCTTAAATTTTCGCGATTTTCAGCCTCGATATTCTTATAAAGTATATTCTTCTAAAAAAAGAGTGTAATCATAAACTTGTCAGGCCCTACATTACAGTTTTATTACAACAAAGATTTCAAATTAATTTTCATTGTCATCTTACAAATGGTAGTTCAGTGTGCTGTGCTTGTGGTTGTTAAAACCCATTCTACTTGACAGATATTTGCCAATGTCTTCAGGGTTCTCCCCAGAGCAGAAATAACAGAGTGGAGACTCATCAATATTCATGATATGCCTCATTAATATTCATGAAACAAAGGTATTCACATTGACTGAAACAGGAATGAACAATATACAAATATTGTATTTGACTGAGTAAGCGCCCACCCCCCGCGTGCAATAAATCTGGCAAAAGTTTGGGGGTGGGCGCTTACACGCTTAGTTTCCAAAGGTAATTTCCATAACAATAGCCCTTTTCGTACGCAGACAAACACACGATTTGACCTTCAACAGGGGATTTTTACAGTTGCTGTTTCATTCTCTCATGATCACGCGCTTCCTGCAGACACCGTTTTCAACACGTTATCCCGGTGCTATTTTCATGTAAAGCTGGAATATTGTTTCGCAATAATTATACGGTCAAACACTGAATGCTAGGCAGATTTTTTGCAACGCGAAAAGTAGCAGACTATCGTGATAAATTAGCGATCGAGACAATTTGAAAACTTGCACTGGCAAGGTAGAGTTTTTCGATCTTTTGTTTACCATAGACTGACAGCACGGATTATCTTTCTACGGTCTATTGACGACCGTATTATGATACAAAGCTTTGTTTATTTTAAATCGTGGATGTATTAGTTACTACCGGTATATCTTTGTTTAAAAAAAATCAATAGCTTCAGTTTTGCTGTGATTTTGAAGAATACATTTCGAAGTCATGCCCTTTCGTTGTCGATTTCAATCGCGTCGATTAGGCGCCAAGCAAATGCAAATTTTACTCACGATTAAACCAGCTACATTTTTGTTTTCATATGCAGTTTATTTTCAGTGTTACAAATTGGATAAAGAATGAAAGGTGCAAAGCTGTTTTTAGCGAAAATCAGCAATTGAAGTTGCGGTCACAAATAACCAAGCGGAATCAACTCGTTCACAAAGGATTACTTGATTCCCAAAGCCAAAGGACGTTTTCACGCCACGCTTGAATGCCTTTCATTGAAAATGCACTTTAACATTATCAGACCTTAACTTTAACATTATCAGACCTTTTCGAAGTTTTTAAAGTGGCATTTAACACAAACTTTTTTCAAATTCTTCAGTTTTGCAATTTTTCCGCTGAAGAGAACAGAGCGGCGCTCAGGTAAAGGGCAGAGCGGCGCCGCGCTGTGGGGAGAACCCTTCTGCCTGCTGTTTTCTGGAGCCTCTGAAAAACTGAGGACTTAGTAGCCTCGCCTTTAACCTGAATCTGATAGAGAGTTGCCACAGACCTTCAATTTCAAAACACCCCCTGACATTTCCCTGACTTTGTTCAGACTCATTAAATTACAATTTCAGAATGAAAGAAAACCTAAAATAACATGATCCAACTCTGGCCTCCCCAACAGCCAACCACACCTCCCTTTTTTTATCTCAGAATTTTCTTCACAGCAGAAAATCCCATACTGATGATTGTCCACGGCCAGGAACTTCCTGACAAAAAGCCAAACTTATTAACGTTTCCTCTGAGTTTTGCAATTTTTCAAAATTCCCTGATGTTTCCTGACTCTGTTGCAACCCTGTGATACTACTGCATTCGTGGTATTGTCCATGCTTTCATTGTTACATGTGTATAGCATTTCTCACCTCTTTGACCTCCTCCTGTGCTTGGGGAAGTTTTTCATTCTTGCCTGCCAGCTCAAGCTTCACTAAAGCTTCTCTTTTCTTCGTCAGTGTTTGCTGGGCATGCTGCCAGCTGCTGTATGATTTTACCCGCTCATGGAAACAACTCTACAAAACAATTGAGAGTCTGTCAGACATCTGCATTGCTCACAGATTTTGTCAACCAAATAATGTTTTAAACAATTGCTCTTTATGTCAAATTTCCTGCTTAAGTGAGGATTTTAAAAAATCCAAGATGGTCCTTTTGGACCAGTTTACAAAATCCATCACCACTCATTTTACTTCTCTTAAAGAACAGAAATGATTTGTATTGTTTGTTCTCACTTGCGAATCAGTTGTCAAAAACCCACAAAATGGCCATTCGTTATGCTTGTCTTGAAGAGTAAAAAAATCAAGGATTGGCCTTTCTTTTGAATCAGTTGATGAAAACTTATAAAATGATCATTCATTTGCTTGTCTTGAAGAGTAGAAATGATTGATGTTATTCGTTCTAACTCTTGAACCAGCTGACAAAAACCCATAAAATGATCATTCATTTTGTTAAGCTTTGATCATTGAGAAATGATTCTTTACAATATTGTTCGTTCTAACTCTTGAACCAGTTTACAAAAACCCTTAAAACGACCATTCATTTTGCCTGTCTTGAAGAGTAGAAATGATTGGTGTTATTCATTCTAACTTCTGTCAAACAATATGATGGGAACCTACAAAATGAACATTCATTTAGTCTGTTTGTCTTGAAGAGTTCATAGAAATGTTTGGCACTTATTATTGTTCAAAGTCCAAGTGAAACAATGTTCACAAAATAAGAATATGGATGTTAAAGGGAAAACAATGCTTGAATGTCCCTGATATTCACATGACTGAATATTACTTACCTTAATGGCACCTATCAAACCAATGTATTCCTTGACAAGTTCAGCAAACACAAAGTAATCACTGTTTGCCTAAAAAAGAAATGCATATTTCACTTTAGTTATCTTTGAAGCCAGTGCAAGTTCCTTCAATAATAATTTAAAATAAAATGCCTGGTTTTATTAACAGGAGTTGACATGGCAAGTTTTTGCTCTAATCAGAAAAAAACTTGCTTTACGTCTGTCCAAACGTAATAACAACAATATTAAATGATAATTTTAGGCTTATGCAGTGCACACCTCCACAAAAGTCCAAGGAACTTTACTACAATAAAATCTGGAATTTTAACCACCATTCTGAACAAGCATTTCAGGTCCCTTCAGTCTTGGGGGGTTGGAGTTATTGAATAATGGACCTTTGTGCCAGCAGTTACTTTTTTCTAAAAACAAATGCTTCAACTGAATTCTTTGCGAAAGGCTTCATGAGATCATGTTAGGATAGCAGGAAAATTAGGTATGCAACAAATGAAATGTAGAAGTATTATTGTTATTGTTATTATTATTATTATTGTTATTCTTACTACTACATGACTTTGTACTACTAGACAGTATTACAGCACTATAATTAGTGTTACTAAAATATCAATTTTATGGTATTATTATTATTATTATTAATATTATTATTATTATTTTTATTATTAAATCTATTAATACTTGTCTGAGTACATTATACGGGTAACCATACCTGGCCCACATGCAGCTGTTCCATTTTTTCTTCAACTTCAGCCAGCTGAGAAAGAGCTCGAGACAATGACGAATGTTCTTCAGAATTACCTACAAAGAAGATAGTGTCTGTAATCAACTGACTATCGTGAAATACACGTACCTTCTAACACAAGCTGACAATCCAAAACCTTACCTATACACTAAAATCTGGTAGTGACAATAATGACATAATGCAGAGATTGAATTAAAAATAATTCCTGCACGCCAGATGGAGAGGGAAAAAATGTGCAATAAAAAAATCCCTTACATTGTATAAAGCTTCCTTTTTTTTGTTCCTGCTTTTGAGGTTGGACGAACATCATTCACAGTAATAATATTATTATTCTTCAAATCATTGGATTTTTGTCATAACAAATATTATAAACAAACCATTAAACTCGATAAGTTCAGCTGCTGTACAGTTTCACTTACTTAGCATTGCAGCACTTTTAGCAAAGACAGCAGTACTCACGCCCAGATCTAGAAAGCAAACAAAATACTATTACATTAGATAAACAAAACCTGGAACATGGTTGCACTAGATCATGTTCAGAAGTATTTGTCATTTCGGGTTTATGTAATAGGGTTTCTTTGGAGGGTTCTTCAATAATATTTTGGAAAGACTAGACAAACGTCTAGATGAAGGAATTTTGTTCTGGTTTATGTAATAGGGTTTCTTTGGAGGGTTCTTCAATAATATTCTGAAAAGACTGGACAAACTTCTAGATGAAGGAATTTTGTTTAAAGTTTCACCTAACCCTGGATTAAACTTAATTCTCTTTTGAACAACCGGGCCTGGAGATTAACTGTAAGACTCTGCTACAACTTTGTAAAATATGTAGCAAAACCGTTCTCAGATTGCGAGAAGTACAATTTAAAAGACCACTAAATCAAAGGTTTTCTGTGGGCGCATGCCCCCACATCCACCCTAGTTGTATGTGCCTTAGGCACTTATATGGTGCCCCCTGCTCCTCTCCTTACAATGATGCCCATCTCCCCTGTGCACAAGGGCTTCAATAACACCAACCTTTCCTGTGTACAACCAGAATTTCAACACTCTGATGAAGTTTCTTCAACTGCTGATCAAGTGTTTCAATTTGCTGCTGCTTCTCTTCGAACCACTGAAAAATGATACAGGGTGGCATTAAATTCAACTTTAAAGAATTTTCAAACAACAAAGAAGATGCAGTGTAATTTTAAGAAAAAAGAAAGATCAACGCCCTACTTTTATACAGTATTTTGTTATTCTCACAACAACAAATTACAGTACATGCTAAAACGTTAATTAATGTTCCTGCACTGGGAGTGGTTGCCCATTCTCCCAAGCCGGTGGCTTAAGTTTAATCACTAGACAACACAGATATTGGCATGAAAGTTGATTTTGTGAAGGGAGGAAAACCTGGGAAACTGGAGAAAAAACCCTCAGAGTCAAAAGGAGATAAACAAATTTCAGCCCAGGACTTGATCCTGAGTCCACAGAGGTGGGAGGCACGAGTGCAAACTTAATTGTCATCACTTAAGTAAACAACCCAGAACACAACTAACAACACCCCTACCTGATCTGATTCTGGCATTTTGGTTGTAAGACTAAACATAGTGTCCCCAACAGATTTCACCAGTCTCTTGAGTCCACCACCACTGAGGGCTGCTGTGTCCTTTGCTCTCGGCAACTGAAACGTTGAAATAAACCAAACAGTGCTTTTGATAGTTGAAAAACTAACCTCCAATAAAGTGATTGCTTCTAATTAAGTGGCTCTTTACAACAAAACAATTTAAATATCTATATCTTCTAGATAGATAGTTACATAAATGTATCATCATAAATGACCTGAAACCCTGCAAATAAAAATATAAAAAAACACCCTGGATTTTCTTGATGATGAGAACAAACATAACCTGTGAACAGCATAAATGTGAAACAGCTTTTAATAAAAAGTTAAAATTGTAAACTTGGCTTTTCATAATTTATTAATTAAAGTGCATATGAGGGCAAATTAGTTTTTACTGTGATAGAACCATTATACAAAGTTATTACGATTGGCCAATAAAATAATTCAAAAAAACTAAATTCTACTGTTTTTATCTGGCTACAAAAGTGTAAAAATACGCCATTTTTAGAATCCCTGTAAATTTTGGCTATGCTGTAGGAGACTGGGGTGAAAAAAAGGCCAGGACGTCAAACAAGTCAGACCCCTGCGACGATCCATGCTGTTTTCATGTCTTCTCTTTGGTTTTCAAGGGTTTTCATTGTTTAACTTAAAATAGTAAAACCTTGTGTTGTCGGAACATGTAAAATAGCTCTAAAATGGGAATACAGATGTAGGGGAGTGACTTGTTTGACGTTAGAGGCCTATTGGAACCCAGGCTTCCCAAAACACAGTCAAGTGCTACACAGGTGTAACTTTGACGCCATATAACACAAAAACAAAAAGTCAGAATTGATTTATTTTTTCAGAAATCTGTTTAGAAGCATCAACAGTATTTGTCACCAAACTTTTTGGCTAGGCCTCATATGCACTTTCAGGTACCATATTTACCCATGTACAGTATACTGTGCACCTGTGAATAATTCACACTGCAATTTTGAAGCTTGTTTCCAGAAAAAAAGGTTTGAACATCATTCTTTATTACAAACAATTTTCTGAAAAAGCAAAATCCAGCCTTTGAAATCTAGCCCCATTAGCATGATACTCACTAACAAAATTTGACGCAAATTGTTAAGTGTTCTGCTGTTCTGGGATACATTAGTTTTTTGTGATGTTTTCTTGACACTTGTAATATTTTATGGACCAGGAGACCTGGAATGATTCTGATTTGCTGGCCATGTGACAAAATTCAAGATGCCGGCGAATATTTGCTTGGTCATTTTTCTTTCAAATATTTCCACATTTGTACAGAAAGCCAGAAGATAAATGAATGGATCAACCTTAATTACTTGTTACTGAACCTACCTCTTCAGCCTCCAAAAATTCTCTAAAGTCAGGATCCTTTCTCAAAAGTCTGTGGTTTGAAACTCGGTTGAGGTACCTAAAAACATTGATAATTTATACAACATTTAATTAACACTGGAGGTCTTCAATAACGCCATAATGCAGCCTCTTTATGGCCTTCAGCCACAGATAGTTTATCAAAACCTATCTTCTCCTTACAACGTGTAGTTTTGTGAATAAAGAAACTGATCACATACAGAAAACTATTTGAAAAAGTAATTAAAGCAAAGTGATACATTTATATTGTATATTTATGTTTTGATTGACATGGTATTTGGCATACTGTATATGATCAGCTTCGTTTGTAACTTCATTCAAGCATAGCCATGTCGTGTCTAATAGTTTTCATGACAACCATGATAAGCAAAATTTCAAAGTTTGGCCACCATCAATTTTTTCAAATTTTAGAAGTTTGAATAACAATACTGAAAATGATGAGTAAACAACATTTAACAATTGAAAACTACAAAATAGATAGAATCCATTGTAAAATTGTCAGCATTTAGTCATTCTTTAGCAAAGAGGTCACCACACTAATTTTGTGTCTTATTGTGATGACGTCATCAGCTGTGACGTCACCTAATTAGTGTTAAAAGATATGTTAACAAACAAAGAACAGTTGTACCAAGTCTTTTGGTATTTGTTCAAGAAGCAAAAATTTAAAGCCAAAGAAATTGAGGGGGGGGGGTTCAATTTGACCCCCTCCCCCCAGAGTTTCCAGAGTTAAGCTGTAGACATGCTCACCTTTCTAAGGATGCCCGCCTCTTGTCCAGGAAATCAGATGAAGATGTGTCATCTTTTCCCAGCTTCACTTTCCCCATACCTGAGAAATGGAAAAGTTATCATTGTTACCACAACAAAACATAGTTATGGCAAAGCACCAAGCTAAACAACAATATGATAGATTCGGATACTAATAGTCCTTTTTCGACACGGATAACTTCAGAAAACAAAAGCACATACCAAACAGGCATCCTTTTCATTCCCTTATGGTGGTTTTTAACCAATAAGTCTTATTTCATCATGTTATATAAATGCAGTGCTCTTGTAGTGTAAGTCAGATAACAGGGTTCCCACACACTTACAGCTAACAACTCAGCAAATTTAAGACCCTTTAAGGCTTTTTAAGACCCTTTAAGGCTTTTTAAGACCTAAATTTGTAAAATTTTAAAGCTAATATTCCTTCGAGATTTATCACATGATCCTTAACATTGACATCCACAGACCAATAGAATATGATAATGGGCACATGTGATCGTTCTGTTCGTAGGCTGGTGTAAGAAATAATTACGGAACCATCCACAAACTTTCACAAACTATGCTTTCATCAATATTTTTTATACAATCCAAAGAACTTGAGAATGAGAACAAAAAAGACTTCTGAACAAAAATTTAAGATCTTTTAAGATTGCAAGGATGAATTTGTCCAAGTTTAAGACATTTTCAAGACTCCGCAGAAACAATGGATAAAGGTTTGACCATTAACTCACCAACAACAGATTTCTCTGGTGCGGGAGGTACCACAATCCCTGAATGAAGAAACTTGCCATTCAACCTTTCATGCAAGCCAAGGAAATCACTAAAACGGCGCCGGATGCAAGTCTCAGGACTCTTAAACGTTGGCATGCTTGTCTGCAAAGATAAATTTATAACTGTAAAGTTCCTAGCGATGATTCTGAATATTTTTTTTTCTACACAAAACCACAATACAGAGTCAAGGACAAGGGCTTCTAAAAGCTGAACTACGGTACATGTAGTAGGAGTTGGACCAGGCAGAGTACTTAGCAGGTTTGAGGGCTAGAAATACTCGTACAGAGTTAAACTGTGGTGAAAATAGGTGTCAGAATTGAGACTAGAAAATGTTGCTTGTGCCCATTATCAAATTTTTTGAAACCCATGCAAGAGCAACCTTTATCGATTTGAAAATTAGAAATGGTCAGCTGACCTCCTACACTAACAAAAAAAGAACATATTCAAAATCACATTCTGCACTTAAGAATAGCATCAATCAGAGATAAACTATATAGTAGCTACTGAAATGTTCACAGAGAGCTGCAAAAGCCACAAAACTGAGTTAAAATTGTCTGTAGATTAATTTTAGGAAAAATGTGAAGTTGCTCTAGACTATCTTATTAAGTACATGTAGTATTAATAAGAATTTGTCTCATGGTGGCAGTTCTTCGTCCCCTCCTCCTCCTTTACCCCAACCCACCTCTCTTAACTCCTCTTTATCCCTTTCAAGGACAAGAAGGCAGGGCTCAAAATATGCAACATCCTGAATCAGAACATGGTGCTCACTGACTGATGATAACAAAATTCCATAATGGGGGGTCCAGGAGTTCTCCAGGGAGAAATTTTATTTTTCCAGGACCCAACCCTAAATTCTCTCTCGCCAAAATCAAAACAATATGAAGTAATTTCTTCAGCTTTCTGGTCGAAGTGAAATGGGACAAAAATGACCAAAATCCCCTGAAGAATCTGATGAAGAGTCTGAGAAACCACAACTGAACTGACCTTTGTTGTGACATGGTAAACAACATATGCAGACATCCCATCACCTGATTTGTAATAATAAAACATGTGAAAATACCTTATAAACAAAACATCAAGTATAGCAGCAAAATAAATCTCATTCTATAGATTTCCAAAGACTCCTACTATATTTCAAAAGTAAGAATCAATTATGGCAAGTTAAACATTCACTATGTTGGTGCATAAGTCTGGAAATGAAATGATGAAAGTTTTAAATCTAAAAGGCGCAAATCAATTAAAAAATATAGTACAAACAATATCATGAATACATTCTTGGATATATGGTACTCTTTGTTGTTTATCTATGCCCTATTTGTATTTGTACTTGTGTTGTATTTGTATTAGATTTGTCTGTTTTATTTCCAACTGTACCATTAAAGTTTCACAATAATTAAAATAATTTCCCTTTTCATTCTTCTTGTTTGATTCTCACTTACCCTCACATCTTTCTTACATACATCTAATAAAGAAATCTTGTCAGCCCTGTTTGACCACAGCTACTTAACTCAATCAGCCTTTGCTATTTTTAAGAAGCTGTGATCCTTATCTACCTATCACTATATTTAACTTTTTACTCTAAAGCAGTGTTTTTCTTAAGGCCGGTACACTGATACATTGTACCGACATTCCCCGTAGCTGTACCGCCTTTCCCCAGCAATGGGGTCTGGAAAGTTTTCTAAAGTAACCCGATGTACAAAATTGCATCATTTTCCAGAACTGTAAATTTCAAAAATGTTCTGGGGGGATGCCCCCAGACCCCTCAAGATGCTTGCACCTTCGGCGCTTTATGACTTCCAACCCAGGTGTACCTGCTTTCCCACTTACTGTACCCCATTTCCCAAGCCTTAAGAAAAACACTATAAAGCAACATGTAAAAAATGTAACACCAGGAGGACACAAATAAAGTATTGTTTCTTTTGTTGTTGTTGCTGTCATAAAGGTACACTTTAACTTACGGCAATTTGCCTTCTGCTCTACTGAACTTACCAACTTTCTCTGGATTTGAGACACTTATATTCATATCAAACGTATCTTCTTCTTCTTCTGTTTCTTCCTCCTTCACCTGACAAAGAATCATCATGATGGAGTGTCAAGTAAATCATCAATAAAATGTTGTTTCTGTGGTCAGAATACTTGACAAAGCTGATCGTGACTAATATTCTTGTGGGTTTCCAATTTATTACTATCAAATATGTAAATTTCAACATCTGGTTAATTCAAACACACATAAAAATGGGCAAAATCCAACTCAACAACTGGTTTGAATGCAGATCACTGAATCATGGAACAAAAAGTTGGACCAGAAAATTTATTTTAGAGGAATGACCAACTACAAAATTTAGTTTCAAATTGAACTGAATGGCACAAAACCACAGTTATCAGATTTTACTCAAAATAACATAAAAAACTAAATTGGTGTACATCAACTTCTGAAATTCTTTTAGCAACAAATTTTGACCATCTTGCAAAATAGAGCAAATTAAAACTAAGGAAACACACAGAAAAGTCAAGCTTTTTAAACGATTTTCCATTTGCCTTAATAGAAAGCTTGAGTATGAATCACGTCGGGAAACTGGAAATAAATAAATAAACATCTCCGATGTCTCAACATGCAGACCAAATTTACAAATTCGAATAGGATCAAATCAATTGGCATTAATTATCTTCAAAAAGAATGGATGCTAAATTAATAAATACATCATCAATATAAAGAAAGTCACGAAACTGCGACCAAAGTAACTTTAATGTAAATTTTCAGCTCCTTAACAACTTTAATGGAACAGGAAATCTGCCAGAGTATGTCGTGTCTTGCATGATCTTTGGCCATGCCTCAAATATTCGCCTGCTCATGTATGAACAGTAGCAAAAACACCTCGAACGCGAAAAGCAATAGCCAAGACCACTTTCTAACTTCAAAGTGTTTAAAATACACAACACAAACCTCAACTTTTTTTCGGGGAGCGGCTACTGGCTTCGCTGCCTCCTCTGGTTTGGAGACATCCGCAGCGCCCGCTCCGAGGACTTCAGATGAGGCCGTGTCTTCTTCCTTCACCTCGGGTTTGGGCTCATCTTTCACTGCTTCTGCTTCATCCTTCTTCGGTTCATCACTATCAAGAGATATTTCTGTTGTCTCACCAAAATCTGGGTTGGCTTGCTCCTCAGATTCGGGTTTTGTTTGTGGTTCGTCCTCGAAGAGGGCAGGAGGCTCGCTTGAATCCGCCATCTTGGACTGAAGCAGGTCACGTGAGGGAAGCTCAGGAACAAAGCATGACGGGAATACACTATCTAGCCTCGAATAAACGCCTCCCTCTAATAATTATACGCCCCCTTTCATTGGAGAACAACAAGTTAACTCCCCCTGTGAAGTTATTAGTTAATCCACTGTTTCAAAGCTGGTTCACCTCGCATTGATAAAAGGCCATACTGCAGTATTGCAGGACACGTCACAGTGATTGATGCAAGGATTGGATTTTAAAACTTAAACATAGTGTATACTTTTTAAGCAAATGAAAGATCTTCGCAGTAAAGTACTCAACTTAAGCAGTTGAGAATAAGGCCTGAAAAAAATT
>JAOBYE010354428.1:2252-14837 GCA_025403585.1 Parazoanthus swiftii | reverse complement strand
TCCATCTTGGCACGCGTCAGCTGCAACAACGCTCTGTTTGCTGGGGTCATATTGGGCCAAGACATCGGGAGAGACTAGCTTGTCCTTAATTGCCTGAAAAGCTCTCTCCTGTGGCTGGTCCCACAGCCACTGCTGCCCTTTCTGTAGTAACTGGCGAAGGGGCTTGTTGATATTGGAAAAGTCGGGGATGAATTTGGCTAGCTGATTCACCATGCCGTGGAACCACTGGAGTTCGGTGACGTTGCTTGGACTCGGGAAATCCTGTACCACTTTAATCTTGTCAGGGTCTATTTCAACTCCCTTGTCAGATATGTGCCCGAGGAACTTGATTCTGCGTTTTGAGAATTCACATTTGTAATGAGGGTGATACCGGCATTCTGTAATCCCTCAAGGACTTGCCGAACAGGAGTGTCGTGAGCGTCCTGTGTGGAGGCTTGGATGAGGACGTCGTCCATTTGACATACAACACCCTCAAGTCCCTCAAGTAATGTTGACATCATACACTGGAAAACTTCGGGTGCCAAACTGATTCCGAAGGGGAGGTGGTTAAAGCAATACCGTCCGAAGGGTGTCACAAAGGTGGTGAGGAATCTAGATTCTTCATCAAGAGGAATTTGCCAGAAGCCTGAGTTTGCGTCAAGCTTGGAGAAGATTTTACTATCTTTAAGCTTGGCCAAGTTCTCGTCGACGCTTGCCATGGGGTGAATTTCTCTCTTCACCGCTTTGTTTAAGGGGGTCAGGTCCACGCAGATTATCACATCGGCATTCTGTTTTGGGGTGGTGACCATTCCAGAGTACCAGTCGGTAGGGGCGGTTACCGATGATATAACACCCTGTCTCTCCATGGACTCCAGTTTTCCCTTGACTTTAGGAAGAAGTGGGTGCGACACACGCCTTGGTGTGTACAAGCAAACAGGTACTGCGTCACTCTTCAAAGGGATCTTACATCTCTGAATTGTGAGGCCGAGGCCTTTAAAAAGCTGGGGGTATTCAGCCCTGAAGTTGGGGGCTGTCTCAACGTTGTGCACTTGGGAGGCTGGGACGAGCAACTATAGTGCTTGTATTGCCGACTTGCTGAGGAGATTGCTGGCTTTGTTGGACATGACATAGACATTTTCCTCATGTGTTTTACCCCCACTAGCAAGTTTGGCGTTGGTGATTTGGCCTTTAATGAGATGGGATAACTTGACACCACCGGGCCCTCTAAAATCGCATTTCACTGTGTCTAGCTTACATGTAACCCCTCTGAGCCACTGGGTTTGGTCACTGAGGACTGTTACTTTGGAGCCGCTGTCCAATTTTAAGTTGCAGGAGTTTTTGTTGATGGACACACTCGCTGACCAGAAGTCTTCACTAATGGCATTTACTTCTCCCATCATGTAGTAGCTGTCAAAGGGCTCTTCACTCTCAACTTCATTGACCAGCTTTGATGAGTGGCAAACAATGGCGAAATGCCTGTTTTTCTGGCAAGAGCGACATTTCGCGTCCTGGACAGTCCTTTCATGCATGGTCTGGTGTTTTCCCACACCATTTGCAGGGAGAAGACTGTTTCTGTCGGGTTTGCTGTCTAGACTTCTGTCCGGAAGGGTACTGTCGATTTTCGTTTCGGCTGGCTTGGCCTCATTGGGGCCCTCGTTTCTTATCTTTGCTGAGTCGCCTATTTGCATGGTGAATTGGCTCAGGTTCTGGCTTTCGACTTATTACTTGCTTGTGGGCTCTGGAAGTCTCTGTTGCTTAAAGACTTTCAACCATTTTCTCCAGGGTCAGTACGGGACGCACGCGAAGAAGGCGCTCTCTGCCGGTTTCGTCGGAAGTGTCGATGACTAAGCGGTCCCGGATTAGAGAGTCTTTGAGATCCCCAAACTCGCACGAGTCGGCTAATTGGCGCAGTCTGACGACGTACTCGTCTATAGTCTCTCTGGTCTTTTGGGGTGCTGTGGGATAAAGTATGTCCGGAGGGCTTCGAGGATTCGACTGGGGTATTTTTTGTCAGCTGCTGAAAGGGTTGGGAGGGAATTCATAATTCTCTTACAGTCTGAGCCCATCACTGTTATCAGGGTAGCCGCCACTAGTTCCTTTCCACCTTCCTCTTCAAGTCTAGACCTTAGTTCTGTGGCTATAGCATAGTACTCCCAAGAGTTCTCGAAATCTTTCCAGTTTTCTACTATGTCTCCCTTGACCGACATTGGGGAAGGAGCAGGGATTTGGTAAGTAGCCTAGTCTGAACTAGTTTAACGATTTTTACCTGAAAGTTAGAAGTTCAATAGTTTGGACAAAGCAAGTAATAAACAATAACTGGCTAATAACGCTACTGAGAGACTAGTTCAATAATTGCAAGTCTGTGATTCGAGTCCAGGTCTCGCGCGGTGTGATTAGGGTCCAGTTCTCGCGCGGCCAATGGTTCACAACGTTCGTGGATTGACTGAATGACTATAAAGTTTGCCAGGTATTTAACCACTATAGTCCTGGAATTTAAATGAAAGAAGAGAACAACACCAAGTTATGACTGTGCTTTTAAAGTACTGGTTTGGCGATTAGCACGTCTTCCCGTGCCCTTTATTCGGCGGTTAGAGTGGAAATGCGATCAACTCTCCACATGCTTCGGCGTCGGTTGTGACTTGTGGACGGAATCGGCGAGACTGGCGCTGTTTCTCCCGTTTCTCTCACAGGTACCACGGCTGTTCCTCTTCCTGGATGTACCGTCGGGTTTGTTTATGAGTTTTAAGTTCGAATAAAGGAATTGTTATTAGAATTCACTCTCTAGAAAAAAATTCCCCTCCGTTACAAATGTTCCATGCAAAATAAATTGTCTAATATAAAATATTATTATTTTAGTAAACTAATAAAGTTTGTGCTTATCTAAATTGGAACTTTGCAAGAAATAACATATTTTGGTCTTAAAATAAAATTTTATTAAAGCTTTTTTGCCCAAGTGTTTTGGAGGGGAAAATATACATGTAGGCATGGGTAAATCATCGAATAGTATAATGTTTTTAGAGCATGTTAAGGGCGATAATATTTTATTACTTTTATTAATAATTCCTCTATTTCTTGATTTGTTTGATGAAATTTGTTTAATTTGGGGTTTCCATGTTAAATGTTCATCTATTATCAGTCCTAAGAATTTAGTTTCTGATACTCTTTTGATGTTTTACACTGTCTGTTTTAATATTAATCAAGTTATTGTTAACTTTTTTCATATTTGTGAATAAAATGAAATTTGTTTTTTTATATTTAGTGAAAGTTTATTAGTCCTGAACCATAGGGATAAGTCAGTCAACTCTTTGTTAACAGTCTCAATTAATTGAGAAACTTTGATTGATAGAAAACATCGCCTGCAAAAAGTATAAATGATAGATGCTCAGTACTGTTAATAATATCATTAATGTAAAGTAGGAAGAGAATGGGTCCTAATACCGATCCTTGGGGTACTCCGCAGTTGATTTCAAAGAAATTTGATTTTTCATTTTTGAACTCTACCTACTGTTTTCTATTTGTTAGGTACTTTTTAAACCATTCTAATGCTACTCCTCCCACTCCATAGAATTCTAGCTTTGCTAACAAAATTTCGTGGTTTATTGTGTCAAAGGCTTTTGATAAATCTAGGAATACTCCTAATGAATAGTGACCTTTGTCAATAGATGTTGTCATCTTTTCTAGAAAGTCAACTACTGCAAGTGAAGTTGAATGATTACTTCTGAAGCCATACTGACACCTTGAGAGAACGTTGTTTTCACTAACAAAATCTATTAATCTATTGTAACAACTTTTTCATAAGTTTTAGATAAACAAGAAGAATAGAATTTGGTCTATAATTATTGTTATAAGCTTTTGGATCTCCAGACTTAAAAGTGGTGTATCTTAGCGATTTTGACTATATTTGGTACTATCAATCAATCAATCAATTTATTGTTACAAATATACCATTACAGATACACTTGCACTTACAGAAAAATGTATAGTTAACAATAAATATTGAATGAAAATAAAATTAAATATATCTAGATATAACAGATGCCATTGGCTCAATAGTAGGCCAGGTGGCATAAATTTATTTATATATAGACAAAGTATCTGAAATGGCGAGGCAGTAACAAAAAGAAGCCAGAGACTTACACTTTTGTACCGCGTCAACTCTTCCCTTGCCTCAACAAGTTGCTTTTTCAGCTCTGAGTTGCTTTTTTTGCAAGGCATCGACCTCTGGTGGCATTTTTGTTTAACTAAGTAAACTGGAGTAAATTCAAATTTAAATCTAATACGCCTTTAGCTTATCAGCTCGCAAAAACACGTCCTTCGCTTCACACGCTCATGCACACTCAATAATAATAATAATAATAATAATAATAATAATGTGACATTTGTATAGCGCCATATACACTAGCTGCTCTATAGCGCTTCACAATTCTACACTTTTCAAAAAAAAACATTTTGTCTAAAAACTACAAACAGTATTTCTTAAAAAGAAAAGTCTTTAATTTACATTTAAAAAGATTGATCGATCCGCTATTCCTTATGTCGAGGGGAAGGGCATTCCAGAGCTTTGGTGCTGCAACTGAAAATGCCCTGTCCCCAAAGGTCCTTTGATTAGACCTCGGGATCACCAGAAGACCCTGGTCGACCGACCTTAGATTTCGACTAGGCCTATAATTCTTCAAAAGACTATCAATATATGCAGGAGCTAAATTATTGAGTGATTTATAAACTAATAATAAAATTTTAAAAATGATACGACTTTCCACTGGCAGCCAGTGAGGATATGGTGTAGCACGTGCATACCTCGGCTTGCACGAAACGAGGCGCGCAGCACAATTTTGGACTGCTTGAAGCCGCTGAATCAGATATTTTGGAAGGCCGTAAAAAAGTGCGTTGCCATTGTCCAATCTGCAGGTGATAAAAGCATGCACGACAGCTGCCGTGGAATCTTCGGACAGATATTTTCGAATTTCAGCAATTCGTGTAATGTGGTAACAACAAGACTTAGAAATAGAGTTAACATGTTCCTCTAGAGATAAACTATCATCAACTATGAAACCCAAATTTCTAGCTGAAACTGACGACTTTGCAACCTGTTCACGAATGGAGAATCAAGCGAAGGACGAAGGCAGTACCCAGAACTAATTATTAAAAGCTCAGACTTATCGCTATTTAATTTTAACTTGTTGAGCCTCATCCATTCATCAATTTCAGATGCACAAGCCTCTATTGAATAGACGGCTGATGCTTGCCCCTCACCACTCCGGGAATCAAAGGATAAGTATAATTGGATATCGTCCGCGTAAAAATGGAAACCCATGTTATACTTCCTCGAGATGTTCCCAAGTTGTGAGGTGTATAGCAGATAAAGGATAGGGCCTAAAACGGAGCCCTGTGGCACCCCGCACGTTAGTGGTTGGTGTGAGGACTTCTTACCTCTTATTTCCACAAACTGAGACCTATTGTTAAGATACGATTTAAACCAGGAGAGAGCCAGATCACATATACCAAAACGATGACTCAGCCGGTAGAGCAATACTTCATGATCTACGGTGTCGAAAGCAGCTGATAAATCTAGGAGCAGTATAACGCACTGATGGTTATCTAGAGCAACAAGAATATCATTGACTCTAATTAATGCAGTCTCAGTACTATGAAGATGCTTATAAGCAGACTGAAAAACTTCATCTAAATCACTGCGCATTATATAGTCGACAAGCTGGGAAGCAACTACTTTTTCAGTTAGTTTGGAAATAAAAATTAGATTAGAAATAGACCTGAAATTAGCATAAATTTCAAAATCGAGGCGTGGCTTCTTAAGAAGAGGGTTCAAAAGAGCCAATTTAAAACAGTCTGGTTCCAAAGCAGAGCCGATAGACAAGTTCCTAATTTTCGTCATAGCTGGAAGCAGAACTGACAAACATTCTTTCAAGACATGGGCTGGAACTGGATCTAGAGCACGTGACTTTATCTTTGAAGAACAAATAAAACTAGATAGCTGCTCCTCAGTGACCAATGTGAAGCTTGATAGTGCTCAACTTGCAGGAGGCGACGAATCCATCAAAACAGTTGTAGATTCACGGACATCAGTAAGAGAGTCCAAAGAAGATCGAAGGTTAACTATTTTCTCACAGAAAAAGTTAACAAGCGAATTTGCTAGGGTGTGGTCCGAAGAAGATAAAGGATAGCGAGCTTCAACTTTGGTGTGTAGTAGCTTGTCAACAGTCTCAAAAAGAACTCTCTGATCGTGGTTCGAGGTCTCAATGACATCCCGATAGTAGGAAGAAACAACTCAATATACTGTTTCTGTTAATACACTGTCACTGATCAAACTTCTCTGCGCGTCTATTCTGCAATCTTCATGGAGAATATGACTTTATCCGATTTTGAAACCTCAAAGGCCATCTTTTTGATTGGCAGCAGGATTCCATAGATGATTTTTCTTGACAATTTTGTTACATCTGTTTCTTCAATGTTGTATCCGTCCATTGACGACAACTGTGAAAACAATAACTTGAGAGGGGCAGACGATAAGTGGAAGCGTCCCATTTTTTTTTCGTTCTCATTACCAATCAGATAATTTTCGGACACTGGAGATGCCAGCAACATTTTCAGTCCACAAGACGTTCACTTAAGAATTTCAGGTTCGTCACCCTCCTCAAGTGCAACTCGTGCATTGCAATTTATGCAGACATATAGTTTTGTTATTATATCAGCTGCTAATATTCTGCTTGCTTGAGTTGCTCGACCTGCAGTTGGATTTCCTCGGAAATGTTGATTTCTAAATCACATGGTGTAACACTGGATGACTGAGAACACTGGAGAGAAAAATTCCCCACTTTCACATCTGCAAACATATAGAATTGTCCTTCAACTGTGGCGGTAGCGTCATCCTAAACAGTAGCGCCAATTACGGCAGTTCCACCACTAACAATAAGCTCACACTTTTTTCCTCAATTTGCTCGAGGAACGTGAAACAACAGTGGCATTCTTTCCCTTCAATATTACACGAGCTTTTATCGAGACAATCTCGCCGACCGACGATTGCTCCAATATTTGCTTTGTGGTAATAACCTTTTGTTGGCCAGATACAACTTTCCATTGGAATGTCAAGTTTTTTGCAACTTCGACTTTGGAAAAGTTGTATAACTTGTATTATTCAAGATTTGGTTCAAGTCTCCTTTTTGTGGACTCACACTAAGTAATCGTACTGCGGTTTTCGACAGTTCTTAACCTTTTATGGCGGATCGTTTTTCTGGGCTGAAGCAATAGACACGACTTACTTCTTCTTTTTCTTAGATTTTAAAGTCTGGACTTCCTCTTAGGTTTTTAGTACTCTGAAACCTTCATCAAGGTGTATAAATTTGTTTATGTTATCCTCTGACTTCAAATCACCAGCAGTGTACTTTTTGCCTTTTTTTACACTTTCGAAGAAAAACACAAGCAGTATCTTGAATCTGCTTGATTTGCAACTTCTTAAGCTTAAGAACAGTTTAACAAATTAACAAATTAAGATTTGACTGTGCAGCTCTCGTGTCTTGGCATCCTTAATTCCCACTTGGCTACTGTACTATATGAAACAGGTACAATCCCTTCTTTATTACTTGTTCTACGTTTTCCACAAAATGTTGTAGGAAACTATAGAAGTTCAGAATCTTTATCCGTAACAATAACAACAACAACAACCTTTATTCAACCATTATACAGATTATTACAGAATTTTGTAAATGAAAGAGAACAGAAGTAGTTTGATGGTTAATGGCCACAAGAAATAACCATAAGGTTAAAAATGCCAAATGGCCATTTTGCATACATATATTATTGATCCCTGAAGTGACATAAATTTGCCACCCCAGTGATCAAATGAATTAGTTGGTTGGAGAACAAAAAAATATAAACTATGGTAAAGAGAAAAAAGACAAAATAGATACGAATGAGGTACATGTACAGTAACATATAGCTACAGACCTTGGTTTTGGTAGGTAATAGGTCTGTTTTGAAGGCAGCCTAGTTCTGTAGTTATGTACTCTATACACCGAATACAAAATGGCCGCCGCCGCGCAAGGCTTGGGTCGAGATTAATGAAAGCGAGGCTAGAAAGTCCTTGACCCTTGCGGGTTTTCCCGGGTTTTGTTGTAAACATGGCTAGCGCCACTAATATACAGCTTACAGAAGACGATATTCCTGGGGCATCTCTCGAAGGAAGAACCCCATCTTCTTTGAAAAATGCAGAGCTTAGATTCTGGTTGCAATGTAGAGGCGATTCGCTATAAGGCTTGAAAACTAAAGCACAACTTGTCAAGAGGTAAGTCTCGCTGCGATCGTAGTTTCTGAGCGTGCAAACACAGGCAAATCTAGAGCTCTTGTCTTAAAAATTTCGATAATTTATTGGAGATCTACCATAAATCTTTTCAATTTATACTTAGAATAACTCTGATTCGGGTTTTTAATTCACCATTCTCCCGTTCTTCGGCGAAGTATTTTTGAAAATACTTCGGCAAGAAATGTGCGAAAATCCAATACCTCGTCGGCTCGTGTGACTTGTGTTTACTTTACGCCGAAAAGCAGTTTCTCTTTTAGCAGTTGATAATTTGTGTTTTTCCTTTTGTTTTAGAGTCGAGGAGTATATTTCTTCTGGCCGAGCTAATAATATAGTCGATCCAAATAAACATAAAATATATACGCGGCGAAAAGCATCAAGACTAGCTCAAACTGCACAGTCCTCACAAGCTCCTGCCGTGGTGAAGTTTCCGTCCGATGGTTGGTGCACCGATCTCTCGAAAATGCCCCTTTTTACTCAAGCAGAGATGAGAGAGCATGTTTCAAAAACAGGAAATAACTTGCAAGCCAAGGGCAAAACACACACAGTTCCAACAAGTATGCGAAAAGCCAAAACATTTTTGGAAGATGAGTATTTAAAGGACATTTTAACCTCAACTGACAGTGGGAATTTCTACTTTAAATGTGAATGCCACCACAGTTTCAGAAAGAATGATCCTCCTCACAAATTAAAACTCGCTTTATGTACTGTAAGTGGACAGGTAAGACATGCAACTTGCTCCTGTGTTGCTGGAAAAGTTGGCTACTGCAATCGCACACTGGCTCTTATGACGATTATTTGTAAATTTGGCATATACAGTTGTAGTACAACAAAAGATCTAGAAGAGGAAAATGACATGCAGCCAGCCACTGCCTGCACATCAAGCCTTCAAATGTGGCACAAAAAACGCAGAGGAGATACTATAAACCCTGAGCCAGTTATGGAAATAACCATTAAGAAAACAAAGCTGGATCTTACAGAGTCTTCAAGAAAACCTTGGGTCAAGTGTCTCTTGTATGAAACCAGAAATAACATTCAAGGGCAGTATGAGGATCAAAAAAGACTTCAGGAAAAACTGTCAGAAATGAAATCTAAGTTACCCTTAGCCCATATCATGACAATCAGTAATGACAAAACGTCTTATATTCCCACTAAATTTGGAAAGAATCCTAAAGGATCATATGCAAGCTACCAGCTTGGATTCACAGAATCAAATTTTAAAGTAATTTGTGATGTTAGTTCTGTTCCAAGAGTACAGCCAAGGCAGGGTTCATTGAGCTTTCCGAAGTTTCCATTGAAGCCTACAGAGGAGTTTAAAATACCTGATGGTCTCCAGAGTGATGAAAAAGAACTCCAGCATCTTAATTTAACAACTGAAAAACTTAATGATCTTGAGAAAAAAACAATCCAACAGTCCAGTTGTCAAGAGTAGAAAAAAGAGAGATCACTTAGATTCACAGCATCCAATTTCCATCGCATAACAAAAAGAAAGAGAAATCATGACACTCTTGTGAAAGATATTTTAGATCCTAAGCCCTTTACTTCACGATATACAAGTCATGGGCAGAAAGACGAGTCGACTGCAATTAGAAAATATCAGGATTACATGTTTTCTATTGGACAGCCAGTTCAAGTCCTCAAATCAGGCCTGGTTGTATGCAAAGATTCACCCTTTCTGGCTGCATCTCCAGATGGTAAAGTTGTTGACAGTGCTTGTGCTGAGCAATTTGGCTTACTTGAAATTAAATGCCCAGAGACAAAAGTACATGGTCACACCCCTAGATGCCTGTTCAGACCCAAAATTCTATTTGGAAAGTTTAAATGGAAAACTTCAACTTAAAACTAATCACCAGTACTATTATCAAGTACAGGGTCAACTTGGTATCACACGAGCTTCTTGGTGTGATTTTGTAGTATACACCAGGAAAGGGATGAGCATCACCAGGATCAAGTACAATGATCAATTTTGGGTTACTGTTAAAGATAAACTGTCTGAGTATTATTTTCAACATTTCATAGAACAAGCAAGCACCAAATTCAAATCACAATGAACATAGAAATTAGCTATCTATCACTGTGTGTTTTAATAGATTACAAATAGGGGCTTGCTGCATGAAAGTCAATAATTAGTTATCTATTGGATAAAAATATGAAAAAACTCAGACAAATTAATTAGCAGTTAACTATCCATGTAACAACATTTTTCGAATTTTGCCTAATGGAAAAGATTTATCCAATTGACAGCATGTCTTTCATGCAGCCAAACTAAGCAGATAGAAAGAGTATTACTATTATAAAAAAGAGCCAGAAATAATAGTAAGATAGCATGTTATTTATTTGTACATATATCAAAAGAAAAGGAAACTTTTTTTTTTTAAGAATCTCAATCAAATTTTACACTATACAACTTTTTCACTGACATGTGGAAAACCATGGGACAACTAGTCAAGTTTTGGCAGAAAAGAGAAATGAAAAATGAAAAAATGACTCACAATAGAATGAGTGGCTTAATCTAATCTATGAAATAGTTATTGTTATTACATGGTAACTGGTACCAAGGAGGCTCCTTGCTGGTATTCACCATTTAAACTTTGATGTACTGCGCGTTTCAGTTGAGCTTGGAATGCCTTTAGTTTTGTCGCATGTTGTCAAGAAAAAAGCTAATGATTTTGAAACTTTGTTGTGACATTGCTTGACAATATTTGAACTTGCCTTGACAACATAGAATTTCAGAAGCAAAACTATCCAAACAAAACTTTAAAACTTGTCGATAAAAACTATAGGCATTCCAACCTCAACCGAAAGCCGCATTTTATATTATATTTTATATTGTAAATGTTTTGTAAAAAAAATGATCTATTAATCGTAAAACAGTACGTCTTGATTTATTGAATTCACACTGAAATAATGCGATCTTGGAAATTGCATAAAAATGCACAGACAGTCCACATTTGATTTACAACTCCAAACGTACTAAGAGGGACTGGACCTTGCCAAATTTTAAAGTTCTTGATCTTATTGATAGCCCTTTCGATGTGAATTCTAAGACTGGCTATTTCCTGTGTTTTCAACACTTCTTCTGCCGACATCTGCTGATCTGAACTAAGGAAGGGAGGGATGTTGAGGGAAACTCCAAGGGGAAGCAAATCTTCCACCGTAAACCCTTTATCCGCCATAACCGAATCATCGTCATCAAAGTCTAAATCCAAGAAGCCACTTCTAATTACAATTTCCCTGTCTGATATGCTCCCCGTATAGAGTTGACTTATAAAAGTGAGACCACCATTGGGACTAATGCCAACAAGACTTTTTATGGTGACTCTCTAATAAACTGCTAGGCATTTCACATTGAATTTCAGTGCAGTCTATAACAACACGGGTAGATGGATACTTTTCCTTGAAGTCCTCTGGCATTGTTTTATTCACCATTTCTCGAGTAGGCCAGAAGTTGATTGATCCAAATTTAAGATACATATGATTTATCCAAGCGATGAACAATCGACTTATATGAGGTTGTGAAACTCCATACAATGATGCGAGGTGGTGTTTTGAGAACCCCCTCCTAAGGCGACACATAACAATAAAGAATTCCTCCTCTGGATTTATTTTTCGAGGTCGTCCTCTTTTTGAGAATGGTGTAGTTTCAGTGTCTCCAACTTCCTCGTCGTCATCGTAGAATCCATCTTCTACATTTCTTTTCCAGAACCTGATGTTCTCGCCCTGTACACCGGGATTCAAATAATCAAATACCATTTTAAATGTTTCATAGTTCGGAAATCCTGTGTAGAAGTTTATTTCACCATCGTTCAGTGCGAATTCTCTTCCTTGATCTCGTCTTACGGCCACAATCCATTTCTTACGGAGTTCTTTTTCTTTAGGAAACTTAAAAAAGGAAACTGGCTTTCCATCCTTTGATATATTTCCTTTCTGTGAACATTTCGGGACGCAGCAAAATGACGGCATTGTCGAATAGTGAAGCTGTAAACAATATGGACGCCAAGGACTACAGGACTTTCTAGCCTCGCTTTCATGAATCTCGACCCAAGCCTCGCGCGGCGGCGGCCATTTTTGTATTCGGTGTATTAACACCAGTAAAAATAAATAAATAAGTAAATATAAATATACCTAAAGGTTTATTTCCCTCTCCTGGTGCAAAGCTTATGTTGCTGTCATTTGCAGTTATTTCTGGTTCTTGTAATAGAGTGTCTGTCACTCCTTCACTCCAGTCATCATCAACATTTCTTTTGGAGCTTAAGATACATTCCTTGTCTTCAGTAATATTATCATTTGTA
>JAOBYE010354427.1:0-23813 GCA_025403585.1 Parazoanthus swiftii | reverse complement strand
GTGAACTACGTAGTTCAGATCTAACAACGTGTCTGAGCTACGCCTGCTTCTGGAGTGTGTGATTGTGGTTGTGACTATAACAAATTGAGTCAGTGTCAACTTGAGCAAACTCCTTCCTCAAAACTGTGTTAGGCATTTTTGACAAACTGTTTGTCGTTAAGACTTTTATAAAAGTATAAATATATAAATATTTTAACATTATATTTTAATAAATGTTTTAATTAAATACTTTAATGGGTAGAACTTCTTTCTTAGCAAACGATAAACAATGCTATAATTTCGAAACCCGATAGATACATAAATGGTTTGCCTCCCGGCCACATATTAAGAAATCTGCTTAGAAAATGGGGAATAATCGGAACTTCTCTTCTTAGAGGCTACCATAGGGATATATACACGTAGGTTAAAACGAAAAATCTAAATTTTGGTGATTTGACCAGTTCCAAATTTAAGTCCTTTCTGTTTCTGCACAAAAGGAAAATCCGATCGACGACCTTTTTTAGCGATGAGAAACACTGACAAAAACAAAATTCTTTTATGACCTTGACTCGAAGCAAAAAAAATCGCTACAACAATGAATACACTGCTAAGTAGTTTATATAGAAAGATAACAAAATTGAAAGAAGAAACTAATAGTACGCGTCAATCTCGGAAGTCATAAACAGACTAAGTAGTTTTAGGAATACACCTTTCCCCCCTTCTTTTTATAAAAACATTTATTTTTGGCCAAGGCTAAACATTCTTAATTTTTCAGGATCTCAACTAAAAGTGATCAGGCTTGTTTAATTATTGTGCCGTATGTACATCTTGTAACATCCAACCAGTTACGGTTCATATCACGTACCAAGATTTATCAATTAAACTCTGTTAAACAAATGTAAATCAAATGTAAGGTTTTACTGCTCTTTCACAGTATCTATAGTAGAAGTTCTCTGTTTAAATTTTTAATTATACGTAAAACTATGGAAAGACTTTCCTTTTTAAGTCCTAGCTCGAGGCGTGTTCGTTCAGGGATTCTATCAAAAGACAAGAGTTCCTTGACGTGTGTTTGTTTAGATTTTTTTTTTAAATTAAAAAGGTTCTTATTTAAAAAAACAAGTGTGTATATGTAGCTTTCAACACCTTGAATATCAAATAATCGGTTAAATTCGGCGTAAAGCGTCCAGAGTACAAGCTGAAGTATAGATGCATTTCATGAAGGAATTTGTTCGATCGATGACTGCCAGTGATTCTAAAATAAAGAGCCAACTTCGACCTAGAAATGTACAAAATAGAATGAAACGAAAAAATTACTTGTTCATTCCGAATACGTGTATTACCTAGTCCTCAGACCCCATATCTTATACATACGGTGATGTATTTCCTAGTCCTCAGACCCCATATCTTATACATACGGTGATGTATTACCTAGTCCTCAGACCCCATATCTTCACACCAAGAGCAATTGCCAACAGAAGCGAGAGTACATACCGTGGGAGTAGTTCGATGTTGTGTTAATTGACTTCAATACCGACAGGTTAGCGGAGGTACTAAAATGCACAGAGACTGTTGCTGTTTTTGAACCGGAGGTAACAAGCAGCTGCGGGCATGCGTAGTTTAACTCTAGGGCCAGTTCCCCTGCTCGGGGCTGAATTTTTGTGACACGGCAACAGACCTTCTTTAAAATTCTGAAGAAAGCAATAAGCACTTATTTTGACAGTGAATTTTCAAAACTATCCAACATTATAAAAACCGGAGGGGATGAGGAGCAAGGGGGGGGGGGGGGAGGGGAATTCGGTTCGTGTTCGTGTTTATTGTAAGAATCAATATCGTCCTTCCTCTTAGTGTAAATCGTAACCAAGAAAATTCGTTACAATTTGTTACTACTTTTACAGCAGTTCACCTACAAAACATGCTTCTTTGAGAGTGATCTACTTGCAATCGGCAGATCTGTTTTCGAATCTAAGTACGGTTTGCTTTATATACTGTGAAGTGCAGTGTATTTACACTCGTAAAACACAGCCTCGTAGTCATATTATTTCTCTTAGCTGTCAGCGCAAAGCATTATTTTTCAAAGTTATGGTTAATGACTGTCTGTTACTGAAAGATCATGATTACACGCCAAGCCATTTTCAAAAACATTAATTTTTCTTGACTTTGCTACAAAATCAATTCGTCTGATTTTTCCGTTGTTTTTCAGCATGGACCGAGCTTTAAGTAACAACGCAGGCTACTTACTTGAAAAACGACATTTTACCGCTCCTAACGTTTTATAACAACTCCTAGACTGTTCACTTTTATATATAGGTTTTCATTAAACTTACCGTTTGTCTAAAATTGTTCGTGTAAACATTAGTGGAGTTTGTGTTTATGTAGAGGCAAGTTCAGTTTCACTGTGTACAAAGGCGACCTTTCATAACCTTCGTGTTTGTTCAGATGGTCGGGTTTGTATCTTAACTAAAAATAATTGTTTTGTTTTTTATTTCTTATAATGTGAATAAGCATTCTCTGTTAATTTCACAAACAAACACCAGATACTGCGCAAACACGTTACTATGTTCATTTACTCGAGCCTGGATGAGATATAACAGGGAATTTAGCTATCAATATATTTAGTAGAGTATTAAGATTTACCTATACTTTTCAACATGGAAATCTTTAAAGGGTCTTTAAGTTTTTACTTTAATTAAGTGCCCCAAGATATCACATTATGATTTCCACTTTAGTAATTACACCTGCAACAGTGTTTGCCTGCGATTCCTTTTTCAATTTTGAAAAACGCGTATTGTAAACTAGCCTTTCATTTCATATTCGCGCGTTAACTCTAAAACAGTTCGTTTCGCCTTTATGAACGTAAATACAAAAATATATTGAGCCGAGCTGTTATCATGCGTGATAAACTCTCGTTAACAGCTTGGACTAAGGTTTTACAATAGCTCTTGCAAAACTGCAAAACTGCAGGCCATAACGGGTTTGTTATTAAACGACACTTAGTAGTCACCTGACTGGTGCGACTGATGCTATTGAAGGCAGCCGCAAACGAAAGATTCATGATTCTCTTTATAACTTAACCGACAATTACAAAACCCAGAACAGACACAGATTGGAACAATCCTTCCGAAGGAACCTAGTTTCGCCACTTGTTATGCAGACAGTTATTATACATGAAGAATTTTCATTTACATCATTGCACGGGTAGAACCTTTGCTCCTTGGCCGGGTATATTTAGAACAGAAACCACTCGGAAATGAAACTATATCTCATCATGTAGTTTGTACATATATACACTCTCTATTTTTATAAGAACCGTTTTTGAAAGAACGTGAGTCTGAAAAATGTCCAAAATTTAAGAACATGCTAAGAACATAAGAACATGATTGGTTTCTCTGTATATGTACGTCAGTACAACACTGCCTGTAGTGTTAGCAACCACTGAAAATGTGAATTTACAACCTTCTGTTACCTGTGCTCATGCATATCAAACGGCAAACCTCATATCTTTTTAGATAACAGTGTCTCGACGGCTGACATGGGCTCAATTCTGTTTCACAAATGTAACGAGTTAAAAGCGTATTTATGCTCCTGGTTGGTTTGTGCGAACAAAAAATAACAAATGTACACTCAATACTAACAATTATGTCTAATAACATTTTAAGAACATTTGAAGTTGAAATCCTCAAAATATTTAAGAACTGATTCAGCCTCAGTCCAAAAAATTAGACGCTCTAATATAAAAAGAGTGTACTTAAAGTCCTGGTATTTACATACATAACTTTAATACAACTTACCAAAGTTTCAGCAAGCCGTCAGTAACACAAAAGCAAAGAACATCAACGTTGCACGTCTTGTCACGTTGAGGTCAAAGCTGAATATAACATCAAGGGCACGATGTGCGACGAGCAGTTTGAGGGACGCAGTGGAATGATGGGAAGGTCAGTTGCCCTGATGAGGCAACATGGATCAAGTATTCATATTTTCATTAAGGCTAAACTGACCAAACTATTTTCTTCTTTATTTTATGACTTTAGGGAAGCTACGTTTTTAGTGGATAGAGTTCTCTTAATGTACTGAAGAATCTTCCAGCTGCATTTAGATTCACTGACTTGCTGCCATATCTGTTTTAAAGTTTAATCTATAATGGCGATATTCAAGAGAAGGGTGGTTTTAACATTTAAAAATGATATAGTAACATTGAACAATTTTTCCATTATGCAAACGCCTTTTTAGAACAGATAGCGTGTGAAGAGCACGGAAATAAAATGTACAAAAACATTCAGTAGGACCAAACCAAAACCTGAAGATGTGCCAACAGCATGAAACACCTTGTGTTTATGGTGCAAACAGGCTTCGGGGTCTTTAATTGGCATTTGACTCGAATTTTCCAGAGACATCTAACTTTATTTCTTACGACACTTATACATCAAAGCTCGATAAAAATAATGAAGCAAAGGTTGACACATCGGTATAAAATTTTAAATGAATAAGATTCTATCTAACTAATACGTACACTATACATACTGGCGGTCAATGATTTCAGTTCACACTTAGATGCATGCGCAAACACAGACGCAAGAAAATTTCCTTGCGCACGCTTTGGTCCTGTGTTTGCATGCGGCGCTTGCTTCACTAACTAGCAGCAAGCGCAAATATACGTATGCAGACGCAAGCTAAAAACAGAGACAACTGCGCATGCGTATCCGCTTTGCCTGCATCACTTGCGTGTGTAGTCCAAATGAGTGAAAAGATTTGTTAAGTTTTCTCAGAAAAAAGAAAATGAATTTTATATTTTCGGTTAATACAATGGCCGGTTGCTGATGCGCGACTGAGTGTGATTTCCAGCAGTCATGCCGAGAGGGGTTTTGAAGGTTTCGTACACAAAATAAAAACTTGTATTTCCCTTTCTTCGTTGTTTTAAGATAAGGCTATCTCCACATTATGTTAGCTACTTACAGTAAAATCTTTAAAGCGGGCGTTTGAGTATATCTCAAAGTTTTGTTCCGGGGTGAACGAACATAAAAAACATTAAAACCTCTTTTGGGTCCTACTTGCAGTCTTAAATCAGTGATTTGTTCTGTAACGCTTGTTTGTGATATTTTGATGACACAGTAAGCTGCCAAAGGATTACGCAATATGTTTGGATTCGCGTGGCTTTGAAGGAATCGCTGTACACACAATGTTTCGTGACGCTCTTTCTATGATGAATTCCTGAGTTGTCAATTGGTTTGTAAAATGGCTATATTTTTGTTTTCCATATTTAAATAGGTTGAAATAAATACTTGTTAAGTCCCTTCTAAGCAGTAAAATAGAAATAACGAGTCAAATCTCAGTACAACAACAGTTCATGCAAGTTGATCATAAGACTGTGGAGTTAGAATAAATAAACCTTCGATTTGTTTACACCTCCAAATCTTAATTGACGGCGCAGTTTATCAATTTAACTGACTAACTTTTGAATTCCGTTGATTTATCATATTTGGAACAAGTTGTTGTTTCATAGAAAAACTTTTCAAATGAAAAAAAGCTTGACAAACGTACCGGTCAGCGTGGTAATCAGTCCTTGGTCATCCGCTCGCAGCGCTTGGTCTTGACTGACACCTGGTACGGCGTCTTTTGTATATAGGTCTCAACTGGTTTTTGAACTTAATTGACATCTAAATAAAACAATTATTATTACTGCTGTTTTGATTAGGCTGAGGCCTGGATCAAACGTCGTAATTCATAGAAAGTTTAAAAACTCGCCTTAATTGAATTTTTGATGAGTTAGATTTGTCCCTTCTGTTAGGAAACAGGATAACGAACGAACGAGCGCCAAGGACAACTGAAATGGTGACTTTGTAGTATTAGCGAAAAACCGACCGTTAGAGGATGACTTCAAGTAATTAAAAATCCTTTCACAATCAGAAATTTGGCTTTTCGATTTTCTGAAATTTATGTAATACTATTTCTAGAACTAGTCATTTTCTGATGGCAGAGAAATGTTAATCAGTTCAGAATCTGTGCTTAAATCCCCGTTTCAGAAGTTTAAATTCAACTATCTAGTCCTTTGATGCCTAGTATATGTTGTATATATAGATTGTTCGGGGAATCCTTTTTCACCAGCTTCCAACACTATTTGTAGTCATTCACCTTCTCGAACAAATCAGTGTTTTACTGAGTAGACAAATACGAGAGTCGTCAGTAGCCTCCTCCGCAGGCAACTCTAAAGTAAAGTGAAATATGAAGCAGATAGAGTTAAAAATGGTCATTCAGGCTAACGTATGATTAATGTGGGTGAAGGAGATTGGGGCAAAAAAAGGGGAATGCAAGGGCTTTCTTTACCCTCATCAACCAAACATTAGCCTACATAGCCATCATTCACTCTATCTGCTTCACCATAATTTTAGAGTTGCCTGCGGAGGAGGCTAAGTCGTCAGTTTGTTTAGCCTTTTAAAGGGGTTTGTTTTCTAGGGGTAGTCCCGGGGGTATTCTTCCATATATAAGCTGTACGGGGACGTGCTGCCCTTGACTAAGTAGTTAACAACACCGTTTTGAATTATACATGACGAAAAACAGATGGCGATTTGTAAAAAGCTTTATAGTAGCAGTGTTCGCATGTGTTACACAACATTTTGTTCAGTTGTTCACATTTTGATCAAAAAAGTATTCAGTTATATACAAAAAAATAATATAGATCTCTTGATTTCAATTTTCTACGCTTTAATACGATTGATCAGAAAAAAAATGAATGAGGAAGTCGATGTTTTTGCTGTACGCTTGACAAAAAACTTATAAAAGTTGTACTATTTGAGCGATAGTTCTTGTATTTATCAACACAAAAAGCAGCAATATGTGAACAAATTCTAGGTGAACCGCCAATTTGAGTTTCACGCCCAATTTTTCCGCTTACTAACCAATACAATTATAAGTTCTAAATAATAATAATTACATTTTGGACAAGTCAGTCAAACGTGAGTTTCCTACCCGAAATTGTACATTTACAATCAGTCAAATTATGGGTTAGTTCACGTCTGTTGGCTAGTCGTGTATAACTTTAAAAGGTCCCCCCAAAAACAGTTAAATCCTCGGCGGCTTTCATGTCCGAAAGTAAACATTTTGTAGCATACATTCAGTATTTTTAGCACTTACTCAAATTCGAAACCCTTTTCTTTACAACTGTAGTATAGAGACTAAAATAAACGAAGTCAAATCCTCGGCGAGTTGCATGTCAACTTGGATTTCATTTCCATTTTTTTCCATTTCTAAGACGATCGAGTACACATATTTAATCTTCATTTACAGTTTCATTTACTGTTAAGTAATATTGTTTTAACTGGGAAGTTTTACGCCCCCTAACGGCCGTTTGTCAGCACCGTTGGTGTAACTGTTTTTTTTGCGCAAAAAAAAAATTGGTAAAATATGCAAGTTAAAGCAAGTAGTCTGGATGCTCTCCAGACATTCGGATACATTTTGTTTTATTGTTTAATACCATACCAAGACATTAGTGACAACATGTTCAAGTTCCCAGACAGCGAAATGCTTTGAATGCAAAGTTATCAATATGCTCTGTAGTTCTATACAAACGTTATTTAGGGGTACTAATATGGTTTTTATTTGTTTGTCTATGGAAGCGATAGCAAAACACACACGCTGCGATTGAAGAAGATGGCTGCATATATTTCCCGGCCTTCGACTCGTTTAATTGTCAATAGCGTGTTGTACTCTCACTGCTTCTTCACGCGTACGGTTTCTTGCTTGCCTTAAAGAATAACGTTCCCCCAAGTTTCCTAAAATAAGGCCAAGAAAATCAAGGAGAGCGTAGAACTCGTGGGTGCTTGATATTGCAATGAAACAATTCAACTCTCAGGCTCGATACAAGAACATGACATGTAGATTTGCAATTGTCCTCGGCACGTTAATCTTGCATGGGGCAAACAGCGCTCTCGGGACAGTGCTATATTTCTGATGTTCGGTTATCGAGCATGCATGTTGTGGCACAATTCAACTGAAGTCTGAGGATGTTAGAAATAGTGTAGCTTTTTAACTTTTTGAGAACCGAACCAGGAAATGTAAGCTAATTGAACATCAATTTTTAATAAGATATAGCTATATGGCTGTACATGTGTTTTTGCCTTTGCGCGGGCTGTATCTAATCAATTCACTTTATGTGCAGCTCACTTTTAAAATCTTAAAGGGTCTGTTTCAACGATTCGTATCGTTACGAGGATTGAGTAAAGCTTGGTAGAAAATTTGGCCGTGGGTGAGGGGGTAACAAACCCGGGGTTTGTGTAAACAGACCTTATAGTTACGTGTGCTACATTATTTATCAGTTGAAACGATATTAAATAGCGTATCTCTACCATAACTTTACCACTTACTTGTCAGACATACGTGATGAAAGCTTGGGTGATGTCAAATATTAAGCATCAACGTCAAATTCCGTCCGTATATACGTATATCCAAAATTAAGCTGTATGTTGTAACCCCAGCATGCCGTTCAAGTTTTAGGAGCAAAATGTCGTGGTCTGGGGCAGTGGATTACGTTATAGCGCAGGGAACCGATCGATAGCGAGTGAATTTTGTTGGCAGAGGGAGCGTAGTTAACCTTTCCTACTGAAGATTTTTGAATTCATATCATGAAAAACGCAATGTTGTTTCATTGTGCAAGTACTAGTATTTACTACTCTGATTAGGCGCTTTGAGTTTCAGGACGCCGGCGTAACCAAAAAACACAGGGTCGGAATTAAGGGAGGGGTCCCTCTTTCGTCGGCAATTTTGGAAACTTTTTATAAAAACAATGAAAAAGTCTCTTGAAGTAGAGATGCCTTTTTCCGCCACTACGTTTCCCATACATCGTGGTCGCCTTGTCACGTGACCAAAGTTATGCATTTATGAGTGTATTAACATTTTTAAGTTTGATCTCAGAGACTATAAAGCACTATCCATCGAATAACTTCTCATAAGAGTGACCTGAAAAGTCCATAGCTCATGCATGTTGTTCACAATTGAATAGGCTTGCGAGATAAGTTTACTTCGCCATCATCGATGTAATCAGTCTGATCCTTTGCAGTTCCGGAAACTGAATCCGGCCAAGGCTGATAGTTTACTGTACAGAATTCCAACACTGCCAACACAGCAGTACCTGAATCTCTGCGTATCAACTCAAAATCTTAAAATTCGCTTCCATGGCCCAACACGTTGAACTTCATTAAAAAAAATTTTAGATTATCATAAAGTTTATACGTTTCTTGTCAGTGTTAGGTCATTAAAATGGAGGACGAATACAAACATTAAACAATATTCAAGCAATTTTCCTGGTAGAACTTGAGTGGTTCTGTTCAGTAGAACGTTCTGTAGTTACATGTAAATTACAGTTTCTCACCTTTAAAACGTGCGTCAGGTTTTATACAAGTTCCGAGTTTCGTCTCGGTTTCAACATTCTTGAGATACTGCCATCACACTGAATACGGACTGATACAAAGGAAGACCTCGTACGCAGGTATAGTAACTGTCCACTCTGGCATTCGCGTCTGGCTCAAGTTCCTGTCAACATTTTCAAGGTCAATATTCCCCAATGACTGGGAAGTTGACTCAGTGAAACACCAATCCCCTGAACTCGATACAAAAGAATTCAACGGATGTTTTTGGCACAAAAGATGACCAATCTACAAAATGATTGTTTTTTTGACCTTTTATGGAATTCCATAGATTTTCGGAATTGCAAGGGACTTGACCAATATAACTGCAAGGACTTCGTAAATGAAAAAAAAAAACTGGCAGCACTGGCAAACTTGGAAATATAACACGAACCGTCGTCATATTTTTAAAATATTTTTACGAAAACAGCTACCTTTCCGTCTGTTCAGATACCCAGGGATAATCATTCTACTTCCCCGACTACTTCCGTCAATCCGCAAAAATTACTGACAAAAATGTATGTTATCTACATGCATCAACACCAATGTATCGGTGCCCCTCCTTTAGGACTCCAAACATTGGGCCCCCATATACCAAAACGGGAGGGGAAACTGATATGGTGATTACAAACAACGCTCGAATCGCCATCGCTTTATGATTATGCCTTTTTATGGTTCTGTTCAATTTTGTGTACTTCTGATTTTGTACAATTCAGACCTCGAGTCCAATTTAAGAGGACGTTATTTAACTTGACAACGTTATTTAACAGTCCAACATTCTGAATCTCGACACCGCGGAATGTTCTAAACTTGTTTTAAAATGTCTAAACCAGAGGTGGATTGGTGCGCGTTTTTTACATTTATTTTGAGAAACGGATTGTTGTCTTCTGTAGAATTCAAAATTTTTAATATTTAACAGCAGAGTCCGAGCGCTCGTCCCAGACCCCTGCTATATTGTCTCCGTTTATAGAACATTTTCTATCTTGAAAAATAAGGTTGAGTTCGGCCCATTAACACCGTTTTTTTTCTCTCAAAATAATCGACCATCAATCCTTTGTGTTTGTCCTTATCAAGCTCAACAGAACATACCTTACGTCTTGCGCAGCAATTTCCACTGCCTTGAATGCTATAGATAACGTTAAGTTGTCAGAAAATGATCATAATGGTTTCGGCGCCACAAACGCCCAGAGGAACTCTTCCCGGTGAATCAATATTTTTGATATATCGGAACTCTGGACTCACAAGCTCCGTGTCATGGTAGAAATAAAAATAGAAGCACAAAGTAAAATATATCCAGGTGATCTGATGTGATGTACTTGTCTTTTAATACTTATCAGTTTATATGCTATACAATCATTTACCAGACTGCAACGTTTTCGTGGACCTGCTGTTTCACATATTCTTATACTGCCAGATGTCATATGTTTATACAAACTAGTTTGGATTGGGTTCAAATGAGATTGAAATTGCTTTCCCAAGTACTAGCTGCTTTCCTGCTAACAGTTAGTAAGGCATAAATTACTAAAACACTTGAAGCCTCTACTTACTTTTCCAGCAAAATTTCACGAATACAGTTGGACAAACGCAATCCAATTTCCAAGACAATGTTTAAAATCCAGCGGGACTGTTGAAACGGTGGTCACTGTAACGTAACTAACACTTAATTACAAAATGAAGTTGTAAACTATAACTTTACAACTTCAACCTATCTACCTGCTACACTCACCGCTCTGTGCCAATAGCAATGAACCAGACATATCTCCTTCAAATGATATTCTTTCAGAAATATTTCTGCAGTCGGACAATATAAGCCGCTCTTTATACCTCACTTTCCACAATGGTTTTTGTCAAAAATACGAGCGCGGTGTCACGTTTTTTAAGGTACTGAAGACCATTCGTACGGCGCCTAAACACCGACTAACAGTAATCCAATATCGTGGGCCTTCTTGCTTTGATAAAAATACAAAGCGAAACAGATCGACTTACGGGTAACTACTAAATTTCAAGAAACGTGTAAGAACTATCCTTGCAGTGACATGAAGCGCTATGCACTACTACGCCGTGCTTAAATATAGGTAGAACAAAAGTAAAATCCTTGATTTATACTAAAAGTTTTACACTGCTTTGATTTTCAGGAGCCAATCAGGCTCCACGGTTTAGGTCAGGTTTTTTTTTTTTTGGGGGGGGGGGGTATGCGAGTAGTTGCCCCCAAACTTACATTGATCCAACATCTGCATGTTCAAGCTGGTTGGGGTTACATTTAGGTTCAGGGGAGGGGTAGGTGAGTAGTTGCCCACAAACCCACACTGATCCAAAATCTGCATGCTCGAGCTGTAGTAGTAATTCTAGCAACTTATTTTGTCCTAAGTGTTTCCATCGGAAACAGTACAATTTCCAAAGAATGAACTTGTTTGTTTTGCTTGTCCAGTAGTTGTCTCAGCAGTTCTTTTTTTACAGAATACTGACGAGCGTAGTTCCCGGAAAAATCTTCGACATAGCAGTGCATCAACGCCGCACTGCGCCGTCCAGTAACACGAAATGTTGCACCATGACACACGAAAGTACCTGTGAAGAACCAATTACATCCGCTCTAGTATTGATGAATACCACATCCGGGTCTTAGCCTTCCGAGTGTCTCTTTAATTGGTATAATTGTCCAATTGTTCAGTGCCACTGTACGGCTAACTGTCTTTAGTCTAGCTTTTTGCTATTACAGTTAGCTACGTACCAAAACTTCCGATGATCTTTTCTTTTTGTAATCATGTATAGATTACCAATGGTACTCAAAAGCTATATAATAACACATCCATAAATATAATATTGTTTGTACATTGGCACTAAAATAAACTTCTTGTATGCAAGTTGTCGTTGTCGTCATCGTTGTTGCTGTTGTTGCCATTCTTGAAGTGGGCCACAAAAACATACAAGTAAGATTTTTTCGACTTAAGCACGAACCACATCCTCAATACTGTTACCCATGGTCATAGTTTGTCGGAGTATCCTTCCAGGCCACAGCCCTTCAGAATGTCGTACAGCTGTCCAGTCGTCATGTCTGTCATTGTAGCCACACACTCCAGAACAATGGCTGCCGGGTTGAATGCTCTTTTATCAAGGAATCGGATCTTTTCCATCGGCATCCCGAGATGGCTGACGAACTGCTTCCACTCATCGCCACCTATAGAAAGGGTTAAATCCCAGCGTTTTTAAAATTGTTAATTTGTTTATAATATAAAACGAATTCAACAAATTTCAAACTGAAAAAACATCATACTTAGTTAAGGAGTTGTTAGAAGGAAAGTTCCGGTGGATGGATTAATGATTAAATGTCATTTCTCCCAAAATGCATTTATTCACTTAATGTTCATTGTTTTTACTTGGTATAGTAACTAACTGTTTCAAACGCTCAGGGTTTTCGAAACCATATAAATTTATCAGTTATAATTTCCAAGAAAGTGCTCGTTGTAACGGATCTAACGACACAGAAGATAACATTGTGGTTTAACAAAACACTGTGAGAAGAGTATCACTGTTAAAACATACTCTACCCAGTTTGTCTACCGTGAGCACTGACATTTACGAATGACGTATGTGGCACAAGCATTATAGCAAACTGGGCCTTTCAAAGCACCAAAAAGTAATGGCGGTTAAATATACACGAAAATATTTTGCAATGGTAGTTTGACGTAGTTTGAAACCAAAAATGCGTAAAAAGCATAATAAGAATAGTTTAGCGTCGATCCACTAAACCATTCTTGAGCTACATGAGTATTTCCTTCTAATAAAAACCGGAAACAAACAGCAACAGCTTTGATGGACAGTGATTTCAAACGGTTAAACGAATAATATTTGCAGAACAGTGGAACAGAAAAACTGTAATTGAAAAAAGTAACTGATTTGTAATTCTTGTACGGTAATTGCTTTGATGGTAACACTAAGTGTAAACATTTTAGTTTACTATAGTAGATAACTCTAGTTATATAAACTTGTATTAGTATTACGTTTGCATATACCAGGTTGAGCATATACTGAGGCAAATAATTAATTTGCGAAACACTGACAAAATTTTATTATATTGTGATAACCAAGTTCAATAACTGTTTATCACTGACCTTCTAGTTCTCGCTATATTTCGTCAATTGAGTCAGAAAGGTCTTCTTGGGAAAGCGAGCGAGCCTCAACCACTAGTATTATTACTATTATTATTATTGTTGTTGTTGTTCTTCCTTTTTACTATTTTTATTATTATTTTTATTATTATTAGTTTTATTACTATTAATCATATTAATAATATCAGTTATCATTATCATCATCATCATCATCATCATTATTAACATTCACTCATTTATTTATGTTATGACATAATTTGCACCTACCAGCAAGGGCGATTGCCAAGTTAGTAATTGTCGAGTGTGAGAGGTGTCTAACGAGAGTGTGCTCCGGTACGGCAGGTCCTGATACAAAACAATATTTTGACAACCATGCCAAGAAAGAGAGGAAGAAACAACTCATCTACTTTAGAGCAGTGAAAATATTGATGTGTTTGTAATACAGGGCTGTTGAAAGCTCAGAGACAATAACGGGGCGGAGAACAAAGTACCCGCGCGGGGACAAGTAGCAAGTGTGCGTTGCGAAAAAAAAAAACATTTCTTGGCCCGTGAATTGGGGGGTGGGTGGGCTGTTGGGAATTTGTACTGGCTGGGAAAGGGGTGGAAAACTGAACAATTTATTAGTCTCAGTCTCAGTTTCGTGCTACGTACTACATTGAATCTTGGTACGAAATGAACTTTATGGTTGGCTGCAGAAAAGAAATATTATATTTTCAAATATTTTGTTCTACTATCATTTAATTGCTGCTCTGTTTAAAAACATCTGAAGAATTTGTATATCAATTGCCTCAATTAATTTGGCTCGTTTGACAGTTTGATGTTGAAGAGCTATTAATTTACGTGCATTTGAACGTACACTAGCAGGAGCAGAAACAAGTCTTAAAATAAACGATGCAAATGTTATATCCTGGGGATAGGGGTATTTGATCATCATTCAAATGTAACTGGGATCGAAACTGGGAATTTACCTGAAGGGAAGATGAAAGTACATGTAATTTATGGCATAACCTACCCGTCGTTCCACCGGGAAGTCTTTTTTTCATTGACTGTATTACATCAGTTCTTCCTTTTAATATCATGCAGTGAGTAAAACACCGCACTGTTTTACAGGTTTGTGCATCTGGCACCTCCAGCGCCTTACAGTCCACCTCCAAACAGATTGCCAGCTTGTCCACAACTTCATCAGCTGAAGATGCATTAATAAACTCCTCCATTTCACTTGTCAGTGTGATGGTTTGCCTGCTTTGCATTGAGGCAGGGGCATAATCAGCGGGGGCTGGGATACGAAGGTCCTCAATAAGGGCAGGAAAAATATCTTCGATTGCAGCTTGTCCCCACAAAGGGACAACCTGATTGTATCTGATTAGATCCTGTTGACCACCTACAGATGAGTTGTCATATTAAGTAGTGGTCAATGAATCAGTTTTAAGAAGGGTGTTTTGTTTACTGTTATTTAGTCTGTTATACTGCATACATGTAAAATGAGTTTCAAAACAAGGCTTGTGATGACTATAACTGCTGCAATCACTATCACTGCATATATTACTAATCCTAAGTGCTGCTATTACAGTAGCTATGGCTATCACTTTTACCATCTATCTCTTACACAGCACATTAAAACATTCTTGAATCTTAACTCTGTGTGAGTTTGTTGCCTTTTTCAGCAGAAATGGCCTGTAGAGAGGGTTAATTAACTACTGACAGTAGTCAATATTAAACAAACCTAACAAAAGTAATGATGAGTTAGTAGTACAGTATGTTCATTGGGGTATTCCCTGACATGGGCTTTACATGTACAAGATACCTGTACTGTACTTAATTCTGTGTAAAATCATCTCTCCAAGATAAATATCCTGCTTTAAACACTGGCAAAAAATGAACTTGAACATTTTATTGTGGACCAAGACTGAACAATTTTACTCACTCGCAGTGTGATCATTGCTTTTCAGTAGTTCTGTGCAGTATGTATTTAGTAACCAACAGTAAAGGTTTGTATGGGAATAAAAATCAAACTGAGGTGCCTAGCTGTTTTGACTGAGCAATAGCGAGGTCAGTGTAACAATGTCATAGTTTGAAATTTCCTATAAAGACCAAATGCTTGAGGTTAATACTAAGTAATTTGTTATTTGGCATTTTTTCTAAAAATGACAGTAAAACCATGTAAACATAAATTCTTTACTTAGCACATCCAGTTATGCTTGTGCCAGGGTTCAAAACAGCCGCCGGATGACCGGCGATAGCCGGCAGATTTTGGACCTTGCCAGTGATTTTCTTTTTCACAACACAGTTCAAGATCAAAGGGTAATTGGCGACTTTTTTGCCGTATTGGTTGTTATAACTAAAAATAAAATAATTTCACTTCTGAATGGAACTTTGTTTTCATTTAGCTGGCAAAAACAGCTGGCAAAAATTTTTGAACCAACAAAAGAGCCTACAAATAAAACAAAATTTCAGAACATTATTTTGAACCCTTTCTGCATAGACCTTATGCATAATACAGCCCACTGGCCATGAACAAAAACTTTGAGTCGAGGCTGGTAAGGCAGAAATACAACAAATGTATGAGAACTTGGAAACCGACCGACCTTGAAGCTATTGTTTATGGCCCCTGGGGCATATTGTGCATAATATGGTCTATTGGTCATTAACAATAACTTGTAGTGCCTGTGGGCATAACAGGGAATCCAGACTCTTCAAGAGCCAATAAGAACATACATGACGTGAAATATCTTGGCCATAATTATAACAATGATCATCATTATTTAATTTAACACAATTTGTGGATAACTGTACCAGACAGTGTATTTGTACCTTCATCTGAACCTTGTGATCCAATTCTCCCAACCTCACCATCTACAGTGTTTTGATCTCTGAAATCAAACCAGATATACCATCAACATTACAAAATCTGCACAAGAGCTGTTAAAAATGCAGTTTATGAGCTTACAATCAGAAAATACCCAAGAAACTATGAAAATATATTATAATTATATATTAAATAATTTTACTCAATCAAACCTAGTACTGAATTGCAAACAATACATAAGATTATGCATGATCAGTATAATTATGAGAAATAGATCTATATAATTGGAAAATGCTGACTTTCTCTCAATGACTTACCTTGACTGTTGTATATCTCTGTCCTGAGAAACTTCTCCTATTCCATCTGTACTGGAGAAATTGTTGGTACACTGAGGATCTTTATTTTCATCCAACATCTTGGCCATGTCAGGATTTTCACTCCAGCTTGCTCTCCGATGACATCCCAGCCTCACCCACGAGCTTGCAAAGGTATTATGGTCATTCTGTACTTCCAACAACTTCTTTTTGATTGTGAGACCTTTCTGATGTATTTCTTGTGCACATTCAAACTCTCCATTTTGATAGAAAGCCTTTCCAATGTAGTAGTAGCAGTCTGCTTCAAGACTACGAAAGCTCTTAGTCTCCTTTAGTGACAAGCCTGTTTTAGATTGATGCTTTTTTGCATACATCATTGCTGCATTTTGAAGCTTTATAATTGCTTCATCTAATTCTGATTTGCCTGTTTGTGATAACTGCACAACCCCACTTTCTAGGACACCATCGACATTATGTCTAACAAGTGCAATGCCTATGTTATAGTACAGATTTGCTCCCAAAGCCTTCTTGGAGTGAGTTTCATTTAATGCCAGGGCATTCTTCAAACACCAAATTGCCTCTTCATACTTCTCCAAGTCTAAGAAAAGTTCTCCTAATATTTCAAAAGTGTCAAACAATCCTGGATGAATCCTTGTCTGGCTTAGAGTTTGAAATCTGGGTGACAGGTGGGGAAAGTTTTTGACAACAGACAGTGCATCCTCTGCCATTAATAATGCCATTTTCTGGTCTTCAATCTTAGATATGGCAAGAACCATAGTTCTAGCTGAAGCTGAATGACATAAAATGGACTCCTCATCAATTGCTGGAATGCAGTGCATCAATTCTGTAGCTTTCTTACTTACTTCGAAAACATCAAGGTAGCAATTAGTTGAGACAAGTTTAGATGACTCCAGATTACACATCTTTGAATATTCTATTTTCCTCTGCATAGCTACTGTGTAATATTGCTTATCTTCCACGTATGCTTTGCCAAGCTTTTCCTACAAACACAGAAAAAAGGGAGGAAATAATTAACTGAATAAAAAGTCATTTTCAGTCAATAATGGAGCTGATTATGGACATTAAAATAATTATATGTAATGTGCAGTATGATTTTTAAGCTTAATTATATGTACATGTACAAGACTGATAAAAGTAATTATAGTTTAACATTTTCTATCATATACTGTATAAACAGCTTAAACATTTTTACATTTCCTCCCACCCTAAATGTTCTTGTTATGAAAAAATAATTGGTGTTACTTTTTGCTAGTTATTTGGTCAAATTCTCTGCAGTTGTTGATTTGTTTTTACAGCCCTGGGTCAACTGACCTTACTCTGGTGTCAAAGAAAACTCAGCTCTCAAAGTGGGTACTGAGGTACTTTGATATGTCAGTGTTTTACCATGACACATAACTATAATTTACTTGTTTTATTTAAACGGTTGCACAAATCCAAAATGATAAGATAAAGAAAATTTACATTTGTTTGTCATTACTATATGTACATGTACCAGGAATGAATGAGTGCAAGAAACCTAGCAGTAACAATTATTGAATGATATAATATTTTGCTTTATAAATACCTGTACTATTCAGACAAAATGATTGTTGCACTGCTTTGTGTGGTAAACTGTTATCAGTGGTTTCAAAACAAGGTGCGACGCATTGCAAGAGATGCTTCGTAGCCCCATTTCTGACACCTATTGCCACAGACTACAGTTTTACCCCATGTGTGTGAGAATCTATCCCCTGATAAACTTTGAAAGTTCTCTTACTCTACTTTTTCAACTTTGCTAGTTTATCTTTTTGAAACCCCTGGCTATGATACCAGTACTGTATAACTATAGACCAATAGATGTCAGTTTTGTTTGCTCACGTCTGTAGAGTGAGCTGAATTAGTGTTGTTTCACTTGTTTGAGCCTCTATAGGTTGTTCAAATCTGGTGTAAATGTTGTAGCTGTTGGTTATCATATAAGGGTACCATTTTGGAAAAAAAGGTATTTGAAAGAGTAAGCCTGGATTAAGCCTCTTGGTGGAGTGACAAAAACCTAATAAAACCAGATTAATGAAAACAAACAACGGACTATAAGTATGACTTGTAGAAGTACAGTGTAGCATTGGCCAGGTCTGAATTATTCTAATGAGGATGATCATCACAAATTCCCTCCAAAGGTCAAAAGATAAAGATCCACGCATGCACACCATTGTATGTCACTTTTTACAAAGGTGAGGTTACCCATGCTTATGAATTTTGGGATATATTTTGTAGCTTATCCCAAGGATAACTTTTCTTATTCATCATTTGAATAAGTGTTTTATCTCATGTGAACTATCCTTGATAGAGATCGGTTTATCTTCTCTTTGAATAACCGGGTCCAGGAAAGCAGCTTAACAATTTCCATATTTTAAGTACTGACCAGCCAAAATCCAGTCTGTATGAAAAGTACATGTAGAATGTTTGGTCTGTCATTATTATATATATATAATTCATGGCCATCTACCCAGATGTTCAGTCACCTTCATGCTCTTTATGCACTGTTTTGGAATGGTTTTGATTTGGTTAAGTGCTTTAACCAGCACATTACTCAAACACTAACAAATTTTCAAAAAAATCTTACTCACCCATCCGCCATTCTCTTTAAACCACGAGTCCAGCTTCTCGCATATGAACATCGTTGACATCTCGACCACCTGATCCACACAGTTCGCCAATGCTTCTCTCTTGGCACAGTACACTGCAAGACAAGCTCCAAAGGCCAAAAATGCCGAGTACGTGCCCCAGGAGTTTCTGCTTTTGAATACTAACTGTCCCATTTCCGTGATGATGTGAGACAAATTTTCCGAAGTAATGAGCAGTTTTTCATCGAAAGTAGCATCACTAAAGAGCTGCGGGTTATCTAAGACAACTCGATCGGCACCCGCTGAACTAAACATGTTACCTAGTTTTCGGTTTGCGGATGTTGTTTCATCTCCAATAATCTTCAAGAAGAGTGAAGTGACGCGAGGATGGACAGTATTTGTCTGCTGCTTGCACATCACATCTTGGAAGTGTGCTTGGTGGATTTTGTGCTTTACATATCCGTCCACTAGCTGATGTAGTAGTGGGTGGAATGTTCCCGTTGCTGAATGGCTCATCATTTCAGTGGACGCTCAATTATTCAAATATTTCGTTGCTGTTCTGCATGGAATAAAACGTTACGTATAAACATACAGTACTCCGCCATCTTTTTTTCCAGCTCGTCTACTTATCACTAGTTTCAGGGCTATCCGCGCGCCAAACCTCGCGCGGAGAACCTGGAGACGAGCGTCGGTTTCTGCATGTCGCTAAGCAAAAAATCCGCGAGTACATGTAGTATAGTAGATGAAACTGTAAAGGAACTGAAATTTTCGACCTTGTTCAGTCAATCGAAATTAATTTGTTAGACTACCCGCAGACTGCTGCGAAGTGAAGAGGGTAGACCTCGCAGCGAAGATATATACAGTAGTCCTCGCGCCTAGCGAAGGAGAATTGTCTGAGTGTTTCAGTCCTTAATAAAATATGGCTATACAGAAAACACCAAATTCTGAACAGTTGCTAAAGCACATCCAAAAAAGCTGCTGAAACATTGCTGATTTTTCGCAAATGCTGCTGTCAAAGAATTAATTGTTCATATTTCAAAAGTTGCTGACAATTTTAATTAAACAGTTCACCCGTAAAATCGACTTTCCTCTCTGAATTAATAATGACTGGTCCCCGTTTCCCATTTAGACACAAATCGTCGCAAAAACAGACGAGAACAATTTGCGGAGGGGTGTTTGCAATGATCAAGAAACTGTTGCGACAAACTGCAACTATTTGCGATGCCATTCTCATGTCACCTCTTTCTCGTTGTCGCGTCCCAAACGGTCGCAGACCTGCCGTAAAAATAGAAAAATTCTATATTTATGGTTTGTTTGTTTGCGATTGTCGGAGACATGCCTGGAACAAATGGCAAGTTAATTTAATCCCGATAACGCAAACGTTTTGCGTTGGCTTGCAAATACCCCTCCGCAAACTGTTTGCGACGGTTTACGTCTGTGTGGGAAACAGGCTTTGTTCGCTTTTTATACTTTCACTTTGCACTTTAAATAAGTTTGCTCACGTTTACCGTGCTATTACGAAGAGTTGTTGTCTAACCGTAAGTCAAAACGTTTCTTACGCAAATGATTTGGAAAAAATACTCAAATCTAGGTTCGAATTCCACGAGTTGCTCAACTCCGCACCCTCTATAAAACGATACTGATTCTGCAATAAAAAAGGAACAAATAGTTGTTTAAAAAGCCGGTCGTTCTCAGGTTTTCAAAGAGCTTTGAAAGTTACAACCTTACTTGTAAAAATATATTCTCCAAGGCAACTGTTGAGTAGCGCATTTTCACATTACTTGCGGTCAGGAATTTGTAAAATAAAACAGAACAAAATAAAATGGAATGGAATAGGTTAAAATGAAAATAAAACAAAACAAAACGGCATGAAACAAAACAAAGAAAATTGAAATAAAACAAAATAAAATAGAAATAAATATTTTGAAGCAAACTGGACCGGACCGTGAACAGTTTTGTGGGGTTAGGCTAGGCCGTTATCCTTCCTCGAGGTCAATAAGCTGCGACAAGGGGAACCTCTCAGATGTGTTCTTTCAACTCTCCGGTTCAAACACGGAAGAACAGAAGAAGACAAGCATGCTTTCCGACTGATCGTGAACTAATTCAAGATTTATGTTTCATAACCAGGAGCGGGTTTGCATGGGCGTGGGGCCCCCGGGGCTCGCCGCCTTTCGTCGGGTAATTTTGGAAAAAAACCATAAGAAAAACACTGCAAAAGGCGTCTTTGAATTTCAGTAGCACAGATGCCTGCTCCCCCCCCCCCCTCACTTTCCGAAAAGTTTGAATCTGCCTCTGATAGCGAAAAGTTAGTTTGTAAAAATTAGAAAACGGTACATTTCTTCTGTCCACCCTATTTACTAATTCTACTAAAGTGAAAAATAGATAAATAAATATTTCAATATATGTAGCTTGATCATTGACCCAAGAAAGAAAACTGCTGTTTGACTAATGGTGCAGTCATGCATGGGTGCTCTTGTTTGCGATTACCCGTTACCAGGTCTAATTGAAGTTATGACTTAAACAGTAAAATCCAGACGCTTTGAACTGAACAGCGCAGCGCATTGTTACAATACAAATATGATATTTCTTCAGGAGTAATGAGTGGTAGAAGGTTGTCTTGATAACATGTACAGATGACAGGCGACCAGGGCTGGGGCAAATTGTACGCGCTGTCTTCAGTATTGTAAGACAAGATGAACGAAACAAATATAATTAATGAACAAGAAACTTTTTAATATACTGAGGCTGTTGCACAGCCGAACGATCTCATTTAACATTCAGTGTTCAGAGCGTTAAATTACATTCTGTTGCGTAAAACTGTTAGAGACACCAGGCAATTTTAATGCTCGAGTTAGAATTTCACAGTAGCAAAAAAAGACGGCAATATTACGGGATGGGGAAACGAAAAAACATTACTTTGCTTTGATATCCGATACCCTCTGATATTTTTTACCAATCCGTGCGGGAAATAGTATTCCTGCAGCCGACACTTATCTCCCTTCGCGGCGGGATCCTCCCGCTCTGTCCCGATGATACAGGAAAACAGGAAAATAGTTCTATAACAAGATCATTGCTACTTTCAGCAGCTACAAAAGCGCGGCCAGTATTTCTACATCATTCGCCTAATACGCGTTTAACCGGGAAAAACTAGTTGACATCTACTCCGATGAACTCTTTCCGAAAGTTCAGTTTTTAAAAAGCATTTAAAAATAACGTCTTCCTTTTATGGCATCCCAACAGGTAGTTCAATTGTGGTGTGCTGACACAGTTGAATGACATCATTTCTCAGTACGTTTTCAGTTTTCACTCTGCACGGCAAACACAGAGTGAAATATGAATTGCGAGTTCCTTTCACGAATCTTGACCGCCTTCGTAAGTGACAAACATGACTTCGAATCAGGAACAAAGCGAAAGAACTGCGGAATCGAGTGCTGCTCCTCAGAAGGACGATAAAGAAGTAAAAAAGAGTTGTTTTGAGCGGGTGAACCGCGAGCGACTGGTGTCAAAGGCTTTCTACCTGTTCTACTTCTCAGCCTTTGGATCGCTATGGCCTTACTTGGCTCTGTACTTCAAACAGATTTTCATATCACCAAAACAGCTGGGCATAATTGTAGCAACAAGGTCACTAATGCAATTTCTTTTCACGCCAATATGGGGAGCCTTGGCTGATAAGTTCAGCAAATGCAAAGTGGTTCTGTTAATTGGATTAGCGTCCTGGATTGTTTCTGTCTTTTCTATCGGGCTGGTACCAACGACTGAAAAACCGGTCGCGTGTTACAGGTTTAATGCGATATCACTGTATCAGAACGACACAAATCAACGTTTGACGCGCTCGCTGGATAGAGAAAAACATCTTGCACACGTTGATCGGAAAAAGGGTGCTCTCAACGCAATTCATCGTCACCACGAGGCATTTTATACATATGACCGATATTTGCCCTGGGCTTTGTTTTATAAAACATACGAACCAGAAAAGTCAACATTACTCGCGGAAGCTGGCGATCAATTTCCAAACTTCAAGCTTAGTTCTAACTCCGAGCATCATGTATCGGACAAGTCGAAGTTGTTTCTTTTAATTCTTTGTATAACAATGATGGGAGTGACGTTTTCTTCACCGACAACCTGTTTGGCCGACACAGCAACTCTGCAGCTACTTGGTAAAGATACACACGAATATGGCAAACAAGCCCTCTGGGGTTCAGTTGGATACGGGGTCACGGCATTTGTGGTTGGAGCATCACTGAGCAACAAGAAAAACTACAATCCCTGTAGCCACCAAATGGACATTTATTATGTTCCGTGTTTCTACGTGTTTGCATTTCTCATGTCATGCGCTTTTATCGTGGCCACTCGATTCAAGTACCGAAAATCAGGCAGCAGTGGTTGCAGACCGAGTGTCTTGGACGGGCTGAAGATTTTGAAACAATTCAATTACGCCTTTTTCATTTTTGTAGTTTTTTTCTGTGGCACTGCTTATGGCTTTATACAAACTTTTCTCTTCTGGCATTTGAGAGAACTAGGAGGAGAACAAATGTTATTTAGCTCCATCACACTTGCTAACTGTATGGCAGAAGTGGTGTTTTATACTTTCTCGG
>JAOBYE010354316.1:0-14839 GCA_025403585.1 Parazoanthus swiftii | reverse complement strand
GTGATAAACAAGTAATCGCAATGTGCCCTCGGGCAATTAAGGATTAATTTCACTTGCATTTTCAAAGTTTTCCAAATGCGTGTGAAATTAATCCTTAATTGCCCTCGGGGCCATGCGATTACATATACGTAGTTATCAGTAGTTACAAAAATAGTGAATGTTGTCGTTTCAAAGTGGATTGTCTTCTCCAGATACACTTTCGCCAAACTTATGGCCATACTTTTTCCTGTTTGTGCCTTTAGGGGACCAATTAATTTACAGAGCGCCAGCATGATGGGAAATCGGTTGACGGTGCCCGGGGCAAGCAACCCGGGTATGTCTCATTTCGTGAATGTGAAATCTGAACCGTCTGAGCGTGATGGCTCATCCCCAAGTCCTCGGCCCCATTCCCTATCTCCCTCCGCCACCTACGGCCGCAGGCCGCCCAGTCGAGATGCTCGCGATATCGAGTCTCACAAGCGGCCCAGATTGGAAGGAGCTGCCACTACAGCAAACGGTTGGCGCTAGCAGTTGGGACTTAAAAGAGTATAAGTACTAGTCACACCTAATGCCCAGTGCACACAGGTCAAAAACGTCTGAGCGGGCCCTGAACCCCAAATCCGTGCAGACGGGTGCATTTTCAATTCTGTCCTTTTGAATAACTTACCGCCATAATAATTTCTGAAGCTGTCGTAAGTTTGTAAGCTCACTGCTTTCTTTTTTGTTTTATATTCATTTCGAAGCTCCCTTTAATCATGCAATAGTGGAACCTTTTTTGACTGAAAAACGTTTGAAGTATTGACCTTTATTTTTTGGGCGGATTCCTTGTAACGGAAGGCCTTCTGACGTCTTAGGTTTGTCAAATGCCTATAAGAAAATCTCACGCGCATTTCTTTCTTATTTTATAACGCCCCTTGATGCATTGGTTGCAGATTAATATTTAATTCGGGTCTCACGTAATATATCTTTTTACCTTTTTTTATCTGGGAGTGACTAAAATTGTTTTTTTTTTAGTTTTTAAACAATCGATTGGAATCGACTGATTTGTTGCGAGATTGTTGTCAGCATTTTAAGAAAGTTAACTTTATATTGACGTTTTTAGCAGTTCAGAAGGCCTTTTTTGACGCTTCGCCTAAAGCTATTGCAAGAAGAAATCCGGTCACAGACACATAAACTGTACAAGAAAATTGCGTACAGGAATATTTTAGTTGTAGACTTGTTTTCAATATAAAATTTTCCCACAGCACCTCTGGTGTTTGTAAATAGTAAACCTTAAGCATGTTACGAAATGTAGCGAGAAAAGGTAGTGATTTCACTTGAACCGCAACCGAGTTGCGATCAGTATCCAAGTTAATATCGCAAGTAAAGTTTATTTTGCTAACACTGCGTGAATGAATGGCAGCTATTTTTCTCCACTTCGTTCAAAAATCTGCGATAGACTGCAGGAAAAGAGATAAATTAAAAATTGTAATATTAATTATTAAATAATATGAGGCTATTATCGTGTGATACGAGAGTCTTTCTTGAAAGACTTGTTTAGTGCTAGCTATAGTGTCATTCTGTTGTGGAAATATAAATATAGTATAATGAAATGTCTGTGCGTCAAGGAAGTTACTGGCTTGGTGTCTTCAAATTTATTTCATGCTCGATTAAATTTTTGGGTCTCTTCAAGTTGAAGATTGAAAAATAAACCGCGAGACAGCTTTAACTAAAATGAAGCACTGGTTAAGTCAGAGAATTGTTGGAAACTGTACAATGGAGTAACTAGGTTTTGTCTGCTATAGACAGAGGCCAGCAAATGTGCTTTTGTTCCATTTGATTTACACGGAAATGTAATTAACTTTCCTTGTTGCACAGAGTTGAGAAAACTGAAACGATTTCGAAATGGATAATTATAAAATTGTATATAGCGAAACAGTCTTTATTCCATAGACTAACACACACTCTAGTTAGTTTTGTAACAATATGTCGTAAATTAGTATAGTTGTGGTAGTGTTTCGTTTCACAAAAGGGACACACACCATGAAAACGAGGTTAGTGTATTTGCTGGAATAGGCTTCGTTTTTACCATATTTGGTGTGTATCCGAAAAGCCGGCGTGGCAGGGCTGGTCTTTGCGAGCACGCCGCTGTGCAGTAAGTTTTACTGTTTCAGGTGTTTGTTCATTGCCGACGACTGAGCCAATTCTGTATTTACTGAGGATTCGAGGTTTTATATTGAGTTCATAACTCGCCCCTTTTGTAAATTTTTAATTTAGCGAAATCACTGGTCGTATGAATAAAGCTACAATTATAACTGAATTGGTTTCTTGGTTCTTTTTATAAACGAGGGAAATGTTCACGGCGCGCGTCAAGTCTAAGTGCGAACCCCCCTCCCCAGGCGTTTGACCCAAGTTGAGTTCCAGATGGCGTGGCATTTGATGCCCAATTGTGTCCCCCAATCCCCGGGCATTTGACACTACAGTATCAACAGTACAGAGTTTATTCACGACGACAACCAAAGTATTGTTTCCAGTAATAATTACGACATATCTTCAATCAGTGTTGAACTATGAAACACAATGTTTTAAAAACCTTGTCTCTGACTAAAACGTGTATAGATGTTAAAATTTCCAGACGTTTCAGCCGATAACTTCGGTCTTCTTCAATGGAATAAAATGACTTCGTTTAATATGCAATTAGAGAGAACTACAATTATTTGACATTGTCTCTAACACAAAGGCCATTGTATATCGCCGGGATTGAAATGTGATCGTTTCCCGCGTTTTTGCCCCCCATGGAATACCATGCTTCGAGGAACGGCCTTTTTGTGGTACGCGTGTTCAGTTGTGACGATCTTTGCGTTCTTGAAATCTACGATGTGGTCATGTCCGTGGGCGTGTCGTGCTATCTTTGAATGTCCGTTGAAGTTTCTGGTCGCTCCCTGATGTTCAGCTAACCTAGTTTTTAACGCTCTGCCGGTTTGACCATAGTAGATAGACCTTTGCAAAGTATGCTTTTTTTATCACTATAATGCTAAAGCTTAATGCTCGATTTTCTCACTAAAATGCTTTTGATAATATAAAAAAGCCACTAAAATGCTCAAAAAATACTCGACAGACGTCCAATTTTTTTTAAAGCACTAACTGTTGCAAAATGAGTAAAATTCAGTTCTGGAGGCTGGGCCTTTTCAGTTTTTGAATATATATTTTGGAGCGATATTACTAAATTACTACGTAAAATTAAACCACTATACCAGAATAATTATACACAATAAAAGTACAAAGATTAATTGCTTGCCAAATGTATTGATTGTTATTCGAGAGAAAACAGCAGGTAAAACCGATCTTGGTTTCAGGTTGTTTGTATTGCTGCTATTTTTGAATGTCCGCCTTTATTTTAGCTTTGGTTGGACAAATGCTAAAAAATGCTACTATAGTGCTAGCATTATGCTCGAATACTACTAGAATGCTCAAAAAAATGCTAGCATAATTTGCAAAGGCCCAATAGAAGACCCGAGCGCAGTTGTTACATTTAATTTTGTTAACAATGTCTCTTGTTTTGTCCTTGTCAAACCTGTCTTCCGGGGAGAGAAATAACTTGCCAATTACGGTCACGGGTTTGAACGATACGCGAACTCCCTCCCTTCTCAATATTCTTGATATTTTGTCTGTTTCGCGGCGAAAAAGTAGAAACTGTTCGAACTCATTTTTCGAAAAGAAAAGAGCCAGCGAAAACTGTGGCGCCTGTTGGAATTAAACTGCGCATGCCTATGCTCGAAAAATTCGCTTCGCGCGAAAAAACCGCCTAGTGAAAAACCATCTTTATTCGGTTATTATTTGTTCGAGTACTGTACTTGTGTGATAAATGCTGTGTTGGCCGAGATGGCATGCTTACTTGTTCACGTACATGCGTCATGCGCACAATCTGAGCAATTTATTCGTGGACTTTCATTCAAAAAAATACTGATATTATCAACTTTAGCCTGAGCTCGTTTTCAGACTTGTTCCAATTAATCTTTGGGCAAATCTCATCCTGGATGTACTGATAAAGTTTGTCCTTTCAAGAAAAGCCTGTCATGATTTGTTTTGATTTAGACTGACTTAATGAAAGGCAAAACAAAGCCACAAAGCGCAATGGTTGCCGGGCATTGATATTTCAAAAATGGTATTGGTGTAGGTGTATTGGTGCAGCACTTTTCAAAAATCATACTCATTCGCTCATAAATATTTGATTGGCATGATCACTGGACTACAACGGTGACCAAACAAAACTTGTTTGCTTTTCACCTAGAATTGACAACTTTTCCATCATCATGACTTCCCAAATTCCTTATGAGGAGACAGAGAACAAAAGAGTGATCCATCTCGTTATTAAACAACCAACCCGCTCGCTCTCCAAGGCTGGCGAACAAATCAAAAAGAGTCCCGGGACTTCGCGAAATCCGTATTCTTTTTCGATGAAGGCTGTGGGTTCCGGACAAGGAGAGTGAGTATCACCTTATGCAGCATTTCTAGTATATTTTATGTTGCTGAAAACTACGAAAATAAGTTAAGGTTATAAATGGAGTCGTTACACCTTCGATATATTAACTGCTGTGGCAATGTTTATCTAGCGCCAAACGAGTCCGTTTCCATGAGTAATTCTTGAACCAAAATAAGGACATGTTGCACATTTTTTATTGTCGTATATATCAGCAGTGAAGCTTAAATGTTCGTATTTTTAGTTGACAACTGTATTTATGACTGAAATCAGAACAGTTTTCGACGTTGACGAATTTGATTATAGCTGCCGTTTAGTCATTCCATGAGTCACTAAATAAACAAATCATTTTCTATAAACGCTTTGAAGCTCCAAAACATGTCCATCTGGAAATAAAAGCAGATCACGTAAAGAGTAATTGGAATTTTAAACATTACATTCTTGGAATTTCTTGTTTAACTTTATCCAGTCGAAGCGATACATGGTAGAAATTTATTGCATGTCTCTTTTGGACATATGAAATGTGTATTTTGTGCACCAGCTGAACTTCATATTAAAAAGACACATGCATGAAATTAAATTTTCTGCAAATAAATCAAGAAATAAAATCTTATAAAGATACCAAGTAGTAAGGACAAGCGACGCAATCACTGAACCTGTAATGAACACTTTCTTGGCAAAACGACAGCACATTTTAACCCTGCTATAATAGTATATCATTCCACCAGAGTTGATAAGTTCGCTCTACATTCACATTGTGTATTTTAAAAGCAATCAACTCAAGCACTATAATTTAGAAAATTTTGTTTCCTCACGGCAGGCAATACTGTTTATATGTTGACTCGCTGTGGGGGTTATGTTTAGTATCCTATGATATCTGCATGAATTTTGTTGTGATAAAAATAGCAATGGAAACAGAGAAAATGGGATGGTTCGGTGAACTTAAAAAGGCAAAGTTCCAGTTAAAAGTCTAAAGTTAAAACATAACGTCTCTAGATATCATAAGTGATTGTAGAGAGGATCTCTAAAACTTATACTGATTTCAAACGTTATATCCACATCGCATTCATTTTATGTTATCGAATATTAGGCCCGATCCAAACGTCGCTTCACTCATGTGCCGAACCTAACTCAACAAAGTTCGACTCTAGAGCGACTTTGGAGCGACGGTTGATTTGTTCGCCGTACCTGGGACGAACCGCCAAACAGCAGAGTCATGATTACGTTATTATTACAAACAGAGTATTACTGAGAAGGTTATAAATTATCTTTTTTTATGTGTTAGGTTCGGTACATGATAAGAACGCTGTCTGAATCAGGCGTCGCTCCAACGTCGCACAATATGCGACAATCTCTGCCGAACTTAACGTTGTTTGCCGCTCCAAACCCAAACTGATTTAAACGCAGCTCTTCTGCTGACTTAACTCATTAGTTAAGTTTGGCACATGAGTCATGAGTCATGATGAGTGGAGCGGCGTTTGGATCGGGCCCGAATAATGCGTCGAGATTGGTTGTTGATGGAATATCGCCGGACAATTTTGCTGACTGTTTTTTTTAGTTACTTCATGATACACGCTTGGTTTTCCGTTGTCAAATTTGGAGTTCTGGATTTAAAGATTGCCAGGTTTTTTTTACTGAAAATTTAGAAACTCGGACCATTAAAATTTATCGTAATGCCGAGCTAGACCACCATCACCATGGAGAAATTATTAGCTACAGGCTTTTAAGTTCTTCACTTCCTTATTAAATATCAGTGGGATGGATACTTAAACGTTATCATTTATTTAGCACCCTCTAAATGGTTTATATTGCCCTGTATTAGTCGTCTCGGTTGCGACGCGTGCCGCTTGATGGTAAATCAAGTTGAATCACTCAAAAGCTAATGTCAGCTTTTGAACACATGCAGCAGCAATATCGATATCGTGTTGCGCATGTGTAACAACGCTTTAAAAAAAAGTTTCATTTTGAATCTAAACTTCTACCTACGCTGTCTGCACTCATCAACTAATTGAATGTAACTGAACTAACGGATTCAGCGAGTTATGTACTTGAATCTTTAATATCTTTGATCCCCTGTTTTCAGGATGTGATACAGTAAAAACCCGCAAGTAAGAACCTAAGATTTAAAAACCTGTTAGCGTAAATTTTCCCATTTAGACCCCCTATATACAAGAACCTCTTTAGCCTAAAATTTCGAGGTTCTTATTTTCAAAAATTACCTAATTATTTACTTTAAGAGAAATGATTTATGCTCGATCACTCTAGTATACGTGAGCATAGCTATCTGTTACAGCCATATTCACATAAGCATTCATTAAGTATGCAAATTTAAGGCTGTTGATCACTAAAATTCTCTTAACAACAACATAAATTTTTCGTCAAAAAATAAGAACCTGTTGAGAACCTACATAGCCTAAAATTGTGTTAAGCACCATTTATGTAAGAACCTGTTTAGGCTAACCCGGGAAAATACAGGTTCTTACTCGTACCGTACGTGCACCTGGATATCACATACTTTTTTCTGACGTTGTGATGAACGCGTACATTTTTAGTACATTTCCCTAAGTGCCAGTTAGTGGTTATGATGCATTAAGGCCATGTCAAACGGTGCAATATTTTCGTGTAACTTGACTGCCAGCGGCGCCGTTGCGGACAAGTTACAACAGCCATTGCACAGTGTAACAACCCTTTTGCAAGTGGCGTTGCGAGACAAGTTTCACGAAAAACTGCACTGTCGGCCTACATGGCCATTAGAACCACTCATGCGTACGCCATCTTCGGAAGTTGAAGCCCCCCTCCCTCCCCCCACATCCCCCCCAGTCTCCTGCCTCTCTTTTTTTCTCTTCCCTTCCCCCCACCCCGACGCCCTGGGTTTCCAAAGATGAACGCATGTTGACACATCATTACACAATTACGCGGACGATTTGTTGGGCGAAGTAATGGTTACAGGACTGAGTGGAGTCCAATTCGGTCTGTTCGTATGAATGATAACAAAATTGGACGACCGCGAAGTGGGATTCCCAGTGTGTTTATCACGAGTATGATTACAGACAGAATTGGACACACTTTGGTTTGTTTGCTTTGAGTAGAACTCACTGTTGTTTAAAGAAAAAAATTATTGGTAGGGAAAAAATCCCCCTTTTTGCTTGCTTCTGAGAGAGATGGGTTGTCATTGTCATGGTGATTATTTACTTACTTGTGATTGGCTCATGAGCCAAAAAGTCATATTGTGGTTGGTTTATTCAGGTGTCCGATAACAAGCTTGTAATCGGACAGTAGCCGATAACAACTCAGTGTAATCGGACAGTTGACAGACCAATTAATGAATAACAGAGACTAAGAGAGATTAATAGACCAATCAGGTTTGAGGGAATTGTTATTTTTATGATAAAAATAGAGATAGATATGTTTGAATGTGCAAACGCGTAACGGCAATTTCTTGGATTTGATTGAGCCAAAATTTATCAGTTTGATCATGGATATTTCACAGATTTTAGGAATCCTGTTGATGATCTGAATGTTTGTCTTTTGTACACTTCAAATTGAACATTGTTCAAATTCCTGCAACACATTGCCGCAACGAGATAACGCTAAGAATTACAGACATGATTCCAATTTTTTAATGAGCTAGAAGCCGTCTTCCAAAAGAACATTGCACAATCTTTAATCTTTAACAAGTTTCAAATAGCAAAGCTAATCCTGAAACTGCTCAGATGTTGGCGTAATTAGCAGTTTTTGTTAGGGGAGGAAACTGGAGTACCCGGAGAAAACCCCCGACGTCGGAGAGGGACCGCAAACCCAGCTCACATAATTCCCAGGCCGGGAGTCGAACCCGGGTCGCATTGGTGAGAGGCGAGTGTTCTTGCCACTACGCCACCCCGCCGCCCGTACTTGTGGAGATTTGAAGTTTTAATTGGTGAACTTATTCACTTAGGAACATTTACCGAACACTTGTCAAGTCAATTTAACTCTTTTAGAGCAAATGTTCGATGCTAAATCAAAAAATCACTTTCACGGCTTTGCACATGCGCAAGCTCGGATGACAGCCATTGTCTCACAGCCAATAGCAACCAAAGAAATACACCCGGGAAATTTATCCTGACCTCAATATAGGCTTTTAATAGTCGTGGTTCCATTAGGCATTTAAAACACTGCAAAATACGCTCATTTGAACATTTGCAAGGAAGTGACATGCCAAAACCCCCGCCACCTCCACGAAGTGGCAACATCGTCAATATTTGCAAGAATTATACCTTGAATTTCCCCATGCTGCAGGAAATGTCAACCTGAGAATTCTATTTACAGTAGTATTGGCAGTTTTTGTTAAGTATTTTCCTACCACCGCTGCGTTAATTTGGCTAATTATCTCTTTGTTTATCCGTTAGATTACACACAAATATGTAATTATTTATCATTACCGAAGCTGATTATAACGATTGCTATGAAAATCAAATACACTGCTTTAGACAAAATAAAAATCTTCTTTCCTCAACTAACGACTACTGTCTCACGTAACTTAATTTAGTTCCTGCCGCAAGTTTACTAAAAGTTTGGTTGATATGAAGTCGGAGACGGTCCGTCTGGTCGGCTGTTCGAAGTGGACGTGAAAGCAACAGACGCCGCGCCATGAATTTGATAGAAATGATATTGGCACTTTATATTAGCCGCTCCAGGCAAATATTTTTAAACAACAAAATATTCAAAAGTTTTATATGATTTTCAACTATTCAAAACGTGTTTTCTGGTATGGACCCGACAAAACCTCATTTATTAAAATTTAGTGTGCGGATATCCGTATCAGCTCATATCTGCTTTCGGCCGATACATTTGCTTTGAGCTGTTTTTTCCAAAACTTATATAATATATATAACTAGAAGTTAGCAATGCTAATGGAGTGCCACCATTTTACTAACTATTAAGATCACAAAATTAACAAGTGAGGTGTTTTCATCAGTATATTACGGAAAACAGGTCATTCCAAAGAGGTACATTTGTTTAAGATTTTAGCAAAGTTCAAAGACCGAGTTAATTCTCGGTGTTGTTTCAATATACAACAAGCTGAATGAAGGACTTCTTGTCCAAATAAAACTTACTCGTAAACCGGCTTATTACAACTAATATATAATATTTTGTATTTTGATGAAAGTCTATATACTTACAAATGCAGAAATAATCGGTGACTCTATTACTTATTGTAGAACCATAATATGTTTCATTTGTTTGAGAGATTTTTAACGCTACTTTTAATAATTTTTCATAATAATATTGACGATCTTATCGCTCAGTTTTAGACCGGTTCTACACTATTTTATCATTTTAAAGATCCTATTTTTACTATAATGTTATTAGCTATGGATCGGAGATATATAAAACTTAATCGTATCAATGGTATTGTCTCAGTTGTATCGCTTTGTGTAGAGTTTTTCTGTGCTGTCAGCAAAAGAAGAAACTTGGTGGACTAGCAGATTGAATCGTAAGGCCATCAACTTGTGCACATCAAATTTTAAGTTTTTATCCCTGATGTTCAACAGTAGCAGAAACAGTAAGTTAAGAAACGTTTCTGACTTTGAAAAACAACAAACTTGTGTTATGAATCGATAAACAAACTCTTCTTTTAATATAAATAGCAGTGTTTAACTCAAATTCTTTGCATTTAAATTGCATTAAAGTTACTCAGTCCTTTTCTGCTTTGTTCACAACGTTTCCAAAGACAAGTCCACCAGGAAAAGTCTCTGCACCTGCAAATCTTACGGCTGCCATATTGGATCATAAAACTAACTTCAAATCTAAGAATTGACACATATTTGAAATATCTTGTTTATATAATCAGTATAAAGTAAAATAATTAAAGTGGAAATTTGACTCAATCATGACGTCAAAAACGGTACCATTGACACAATTTTTCCAAAGTCTTGGGGCATTACTAAAACCGAGAACGGGGAACAGTCAATATGAGTCGGGGAACGGTCAATATGAGTCGAGGAACGGTCAATATGAGTTTTGAGGTGTGAGAATCGACAAATTATTTGGAGGATGGGGGATTTGAACTTAACAATTAAGAACGTCAAGCATCGCTGCAGATATTGTAAATATTGACCGCTCCCTGACTCATATTGACCGTTCCCTGACTCATATTGACCTTTCCCTGACTCATATTGACCGTTCCCGGTTCCAGGTTTTAGTAACGTCCAGAGTCTTTTCCTCCAAGGAACTCTAGTGCCTGAAGGTCGCCAGGTTTGGTGGTCAGTTTTACTTGAACTAGAAGAAAGTTCTCGATGATTAAAACTGAGTGTGGGCGCCTTTCCGCCCCCGTCTAGTTAACTTAAGTTTAAGTATTAATTTTTACTTCAGACAGTATGCTTATTTTTCACAACAAAAACAAAAAAATGGGCCAAAGAATATCAGACATCCGATAAGATGGGCGCCTTTCATATCTTCTTAAGACTTTCACAATTCCGTATTTTAACACCTTTCTTATGATAAATAGTGGAAGTCCGTCGATTAACAGTTTCCGGCCACTTTGGCTAGCTCATTCTACTGCTCAACCGTGCGACAATGCAGTGACAAAGTGAACTCCATTAGTTGTACATAATCTTTCAGAAGACACTTATCTTGGACAAATAATCCTTCTAGATTCTCACTTCTCAATATATATATATAAACAAATACTGTATATATATAAAAATTTTAATTATTCTTGAGTGAATATGCATTAAGCCGTGCTCTTGTAGTGTATTCAGAATTTCAGGCTGTATTTTTGTCGATCTTAGGGAGAGGAAGAGGCTACAGACACCACCGCAAGAATACACATGTTACAAAACACGAATCTGAATGAGTCGTGCGCGCACAACTTTGTAACTACAATCGATTTATAGTTTTTCGCTCAACAAAAAGATATTTTCAAAACGTGACTGGTTTCGTAATGTAAGTTAGTAGTTAAATTAAAAATTCTTTTTGAACATCGTCATGCTGATTAAAATTTACAGAGTTTCAAAAGACCATTGAGCAATACTTTCAGACTGAAATAACAATTTTGATATTTCAATATTCAAAACTTGAGCTCATGAAACTTCTGTTTAGATACACTATGACACAAATAGCCGTAAACTATCTGCGTTTGGTCCAATTGCGTCAGTTCCGATTCCTCAAGGCACAGCAAAAAATAGTTTTGAAAGGAAGCGGATGTGAAAGTGTTTAAAAAACATTCCCTTGCATGCAAAGAGCCATTTATATATTAGTTCCACTCTGGGAAACATCGAGTAGCACTGGTAACAGCAATCATAACAAATCGATCTCGCAACGAAAAGCTATTTTACAAGGCTATCATTTTGTCCGATTTTGTCCAACCGATCGACCGTCTCCGCGTCCTTGGTAGCCTTGCCTGAAGCCAGCGTGCCTGGTTACCGAGCAAGTTTTTTCGCAACAATCTGAATCGAAGTGAATTATGAAGGAGCCGTTGTGATTTTAGAAGTTACTGCGTTAATATACAAAGGATTATCTCTGTTTGTTGGCCATGGGGTACGACTGTAACACTAGTCTGTTATCTTTTGTAAGTGGGTGGCATTTTAGTTTCTTTCATTTAGAATTTTATCATTTCTTTCCACAGAGAGCAGCCAGTGTTTTCGACAAAGTCCCATGTGTTTCAGATCGATCCCGCCACGAAGAAAAGCTGGATTCCGTGCTCCAGACAGGCTGTGACCGTGTCGTTTTATTATGATCCAACCAAAGATACCCACAGGGTTATATCTGTAGATGGATCGAAGGTAAGCTGATGCAAAAGTGCCTAAATATATGCCTAGTGATTGTAAACTCTAGTAACTGCATCATGCAGGTATCGATTTCACGTTTTGTTTGTGTCCTCGCACTTTTCGCAGTTCATCTTTGGATGAGATTTTGAGATCATGTGAAACTTCAAGTATTACTTTGTTTTCATCGGGGGAATAAAAACAGTAAATGAAAAAAATTACTGTTACGAAATTTTGGTGGGGTTAAAAGGCGATAGCATCTTTAAACAATTGAAGAATTTTGTTGTTTATCCTGTATGTTCTGTTTGCCCATGGCATAATTTGTAAGTGATGTCTGCCACAGTTTCGAGCCTATTCTGCATTTTATTATGACTATCATAATCAATGCTCATGATTAAATTATCAAACCAAGGTTAAACTGTTTGAAGGACTTTTTAAAAATGAAGTGGCTAACAGTCACGCGTCCGCGTCTTATGAATTAATTTATCAGATGTTTCCCTTGCGATCATCTCCAGCTCTGCTGCCGCATAACAAACTCCGTTGCTTCCTTGTCCAAAGAATTAGATAGTTCATGAAGTTTGACCACTTGTAATACTGTGTTTCACTAGCTCTATAATATATTTATATTGCTTTAAATTTTATTCAGACCTTTGCGATTGATCTGTTTTCAATTTATTTTTAATCATCTTTTGGATATAAAGACCAATCCAAGCATGTTTTTGTAACACTAAAACCAGGATGGGCTGAAAAGGTAGATTTTCAGATATTTATTTTATAGCGTTGCAGACAACAAAACATACAAAAGCGAGAACCCCCAGTGTAAAACACAGTAATGATACAGTAATTGATTAAAAATTAATTATAAAATAATAAAACCAAATGAATTCCTTTTCAGAATTAAAAAAACAACCCTTTAATAAACATTTGTACACGGAAAATGGAAGAATTCGGAAATATTCCCTTAATGATATTAGTCTTTGAAGTATGGTTTCTATTTTTGAAGGCAGTAGTTTAGTAACAGATAACATCTAGAAGCAGCTAGTGCATACCTCACAGGTTATATCATATAACGATATACTGATATATATATATATATATATATCGATATTAACACTAAAATTCAGCCCGAAACAAAAGACATATTCAACACGAGGCTTTAGTTTGAGGAATAAAATATAGTTTGTGTGGATTGTTCCCCAGAGCCTTGTGTTAATGTCTTCTATTTCTTGCTGAATTTTAACAAATCGAAATTGGTCTATTCTAATTTTGTGTCATTTATTATTGATTGATTTAAAATTCAAATTTAACCATCTAATTATAATTACATAACTTGTATGTAAACAATATAATTGTATAGTAACCAGTTAAAATAGTTTGAGTATAGAATTACTGTGTGAGTTCTTTAGATAGACTCTTGAAATTGCACCAGTTTCATTGGTATATTAGATATATTTTTGCAGAGCAATGTAAAAAGGGGGTTCCTTTATTCAATTCATGATCAGCTCTATCATTTATAAACTATCTCTGTGGCTGTACAGTTAATGTGGCGCAAAAAACATTCAGTGTTAATTCAAATTATTAAATTTTTTCCAAGAACTCTAAATATATTTATTGTTTTAATTGGTTCAATAAACAATGACCTTTGAAAATGATTTAATATTTGATTTAATTCTGGTTAGCTCTAAAGGCCGCTGTTTTATTAGTGAGACAATTTAAATAAGGTGGTTGTGTTATAAATTTTGAAGATTCTTTTTTCCAAAATGATTTAATATACTGATCCACAATACTGGTACATGTAAAAAGTTGCAGATATTATTTGTTAAAATTCATGTGTCACAGAGTTCTCCCAAAGGGCGGGTGACTGGCATTTTTCATCGTATACCGGTAGTTGACTTGAACTTGCCGGCTACAAAACTCGTAGATTGTAGAATTCAACACTTTCTGTGGAGCACACATGCCTCCAGGCCCCCTAGAAAGCTCATGCCTTAGTGTTTTTTCTCCCCCTACTTTACCTAGTTTTTTCCCCTAGTTACTATTCCTTGTTTGGGAGAACCCTCCCTCACTGGTGGTAGTCATCATGTTTGCTATACAGCCCGAAGCGAGGTCTGGGGTATTCCCATGAAACGGCTATTTTGGTATGTGCCATTATCTGAAATAAAAAAGTTTTAAAACATTTTGATCTGGAACAGGAACTGTTTATAATTGTATACTTTTATTATTTATTATATTTCACAGAGTTAAGTCTGTTAACTCTTGGATAGGGTGTGGATTTTGTATACATACTCGTCTGTAAGTTGATGTCCAGTTTGTGATATGGGGTGGGAATTTTTGTTGGCTATTCAAGGACAAGGTATCAAATTCTAGTCTGTGCACAGGGTATGGGTGTGGTAGGCCAGTGGCGCACATACACATATAACTATGTACACAGGTGGTTATGCTTAATCGCCTCCCTCTTGTGCAGGTGCATGGGGTAACCCACCCTCTGTAATTGTGTTAGTTAACTATTGATTGACTGTCTTGAAACTTTTGAGTATTAAGTAAAATAGTTGATATTGTGTCAGAAGCACAAAATAAAAAGTAAAAATTAGGAAAATATAATTATTTTTGTTGGCACTCTTTCCCTCTCAGGTCCGGTGGGGGGGGGGGGGGGGGGGGG
>JAOBYE010354094.1:0-14841 GCA_025403585.1 Parazoanthus swiftii | reverse complement strand
CAATCATTACAAGACTGCAGCCACAGCCGATGGGGAATTACAAGAGGATGTTATCATTGGGAGGACGCCGGGGTCATTTGCTCCATGGGTAAAATGGCCAAATATGTTGGATATCTTTCACCAGCTAAATAAAGTGACAACTAATACTTATGAAACTACTTAAGTTTCAGTATTACTATTTCCTTATCAAAAGGTTCAGTAAAAGTGGTATTCAGTTCTCGATCTGTTGCTTCAATTGTTCTACAAGGCCAGTGTGTGGATCAGTTATTTAGGCAAACCAGTTTTTAACTGGTGGCCGTGGTAACTAAAGTTTACTATTAATATTGTGTTAAAAAATACTATCATATTTTCTTTTTGTTTCTTTTTTCCTTTTCTTCCTCTTCTTCTTCTTTTCCTTCTTTTTCTCCTTCTTCTTGTTTTATTATTATCCTTATAAACTATTGTATCTTAACTCTCTTCCAGACGAAAAGACATTCACATTCGCTTCAATGAAAGCACTGCCTTTTCTTTCTAATTCTTTTTTGTTTTGGTTAACTTTGTAGAGGCGTTAATTGAATCACAGGTTTACGTGAGTTTCGGTAGTTCGGAAGTTCATTCACTTGCTGTACATAAATTCGGAAGCTTTCAGAATATTTTTTACAGAATCAATTCTCAAGAATGGACTACTGATATTTACCAATAACTTGCATATCAACTTTCATTATTCCAGTAAAGCAACGCTTAACTATAAAAGTGCGCTTGGCGGGAACAAGATTTCTTCCCAACTACGGTCGTGTGGAAGTGAATTACAACGGAACGTGGGGGACGGTGTGCGATGACGGATGGGACAAAAGGGATGCTGACGTGGCCTGTGGGATGCTGGGGTATTCACACGCATTAGAGGCAAGATCTTCTGCAACATTCGGTTCCGGGTCTGGTTGGATACAACTTTCTAATGTGGGTTGCAACGGAAACGAGCGATCATTACAAGACTGTCGTCACAGCCCTTGGGGAATTACTCCAGGATGCAGTCATCATAAAGACGCAGGAGTTATCTGCGCTTCAGGTATCTAGCGACTTTCTCCCCATCTCTAACCTCTTCCACCACTCCCACCCCCCACTGGTCCGTTGGTTGTTTGAATAAATGACAATTAAGTTGAGAAGCATTTTAGTGGGCTTTGACAACGTTGAACTTTTCTGGTTTAGCTGTAGTTTTCTTATTAATCAAGCGGAATGATTACATTTGTATTAGTAGTTGTTAAAGTTAAATGCAGTTCTTTTTTCGGAGTCTGCAATATTCATGAGAAGACACGTCTTTTTACGAAACCTTTTTTTTATTATTGTTATATAAGTTACACGAACCTGCACGAAATGTTAGCGGCTGTTTCGATAGGCCATTGATTGCAGTGTTGTAATATTAGCGGCCACAGTACAATACAATACAATACAATACAATACAAAGTTTATTTGACAAGTAGAATATTTACAAAACAATATATACACCACTGACCTGCAAATAGTAAAGACTAGGCAGGCCAATGGTTTACAGTTAACAATGCAGGAAGTTTTACCTATTAATAAAGAAAAGTAGGAAAAATTACTTGTGACAAAAAAGCCATTAAATAACACATAAAAAATGAAGAAAAAAACAAAAAGCGTGTAAAGTTGCAGGTAATTTACTATGTCAGTTGAATATTACTATTGTAAAAACTGTATAGACCCTATGCATAAATAGCGGCTATTTTAATATTCTTTTGTTTGTATTAAAATTAGCCTCACTAGCCTCGTTCAGGCTAACATATTCTTCTTGAGTTTTTGACTTAAGAACGAGGCTAGTCAGGCTAATTTAAATACAAACAAAAGAATTTGAAAACAACCGCCATTTATGCATAGGGTCTATATACTATTATTATATTACTTAACAAAATTGAATATTACTGTTGAAAAAGCCGTATGCAACTGGAAACATCAACATATAGTTCTTCGCTTTCTAAGAAGCCAAAAAGCTTACTCGATAAGGAATTTTTGAAACGTTTTTTGGAGATTTCTCTGATGTCGTACGGGATAGAATTCCATAATCTAACACCGAGTCTTGAGAATGAATTCAACTGTATGTTGAGTCTGGAAGGCTTAGAAAACAGTTTTTTAACTTTGGAGGATCTTGTAGCATAATGATGAACATCATTTACGTAATAAAACTGATGCTTGAGTAGCCAAAAGATGTTATTTTTGCATTGCCCGCTGTATTGTATGCATGCGTTCTTCGGGAAACCTTTAGGATGTCCCTTTTGCTGCATTTGTTAAGCTAAATTGATGGTTGTTCAGACACAACTGTTTCGATTCAAAATTTAATACTCCAGGGGCAGCAGAAGCTATTTTAGAGTGGGGGGGTTGAATTCCGACGGTGAAGCGCTCGCCATAATTTTGAAATTTACGGCCTCTGAAATGGCTATAACAGGCTATTTTGGGCGGTTCTAAAATTGCCGATTTTCAATTTTGGTTAATTGCATTAAATCACACAGTTTCTATGCAGACGTTTTTATTTTGCTATATTACAGTTTATAATGAACTTCCAACACTCCAACGACATATACGCACAAAGAACACAAGCTTTAACAAGGAAGAATGAAAGCGGTCGGAACAATGGAAACAAACCGTACAATAGTTAAAACTGTGATCATGAACTACAGTTCCAATTAAGTACAGTTTTACTCACTGTTCATTGTGAGGACTGGTAAGGAGTCACACTCGACGATAAGTCATTGTGAGTAAATGCTCCAAAATGCCTCTTACGATTTTCATTGCAAAGAAATTCGTTGGCAATTGCAACAATATCAATTTTGTCTGTGCGTTCCTGATAATTATTCAAAATCGCAAAACTGTTAGATCGTTTCTGTAATATTGTCGACCCAAAGAGTAAGATGCTGTCGAACTGCACGAAAATCTTTTTCGTGTTTCAATATGATATAGGAATACATTACGGAAATTACCCGATTATCTTAAATAAATGTAACTTTCTAGTCACAGTACTAGATTAGATAAGTATTATCTGACTACATTTCGAAACAATCAAGACTGGAACAAACACGCAAATTAAAATCGGCGAAAAAAGTTGGGGGGGGGAGGGTATAGCCCACCAAAGCCTCCGTGTTTCGCGGCCCCTCAGTGTACTCGCGAGTGTATTACAGTACCAAGAGACTGGTCAATAATGTTAGGCAGAGATTGACTGGATCATGGCGATGTAAAAACACACAAACTATTCCGTTTATTGTCATACAATCTGCTGGCCTACCCTTTGTTTAATTCGAAAAACCATAGCCCTGTCCCCATTTCCTCAAACCCTGAACCAAGTTACGACATCAAAATTGTCACTTTTCTTTCACATATCTTGCTCTAATAAAGCAATTGACAGGCATGTAGAAGTTGAATAGGTAAAACGATTACTCACTTTGTGCAAGTTTAGGTGGCTTTTGTAACTTAAAGTGACTTTTGTGCGACTTCAGACTTTGCACGAGTTAAGATGACTCTTTGCGGCTTAAAGGGACTCGGTGCGACTTAAGATTATTTAAGGCAACTTTAGGCAACGTTTTTTGACTTAAAGTGTTTTTGTGCGATTCAAAGGTGACTTTTGTGCAACTTGAAGAGAATTTGGGCAATTAAATATTTTTTAGTTCAGTTTTTAATTCACATTGTTTTCCACTTATTGAGAAAGTTCTTTGTTAGATATACGAAAGGCCAGTGAAAAAGAAAAGAGGAATAAAAAACTATAACAAAAAAGTATAGAGTTAAAGATACGAAAGTATTGATACTTGATGACTGGTGCATTTGAAATCAGGCTAACGGTAATTGCTGATGACACATGACCTCAAATTTTGTAAATCAGATTTTAACTTTCTGTTAATAGCCCGATTTTTCCCATTGTAAAGATTGACGACTTGGTGACTTCCATCCTTGTGCTCCGGGCTATCCCAATCCCCCTCTTCAATACTTATTGACCGATCCTCAACCTTCTGTAGCAAATTGCAACAACTCTAAATATCAAAAAGTCTTTGCTCAACCTAAATGGCAACAGTAATCTAACACTCACTGTACAAAAGCAAACACAACGGATGATGAGGAATTGCCACTGGTTGTGGTCATCATAAGTCACCAGGCTCATCTGTGCCACAGAGATTTTTGTATTCGTTTGGCATAAGATTTGCGAATCTACTATTCCACTTTATGGTATCATTTTCGTGGATACTCGTGCTTGTTATAGAAAATTCATATTCATACTAGGGCTGTTTATATGAGAGAAACAGGACGCGCCTTACATAAGGCGTAAACTGCTCGTATAAATGGCTCGCGTCTAATGTAAGCCGCGGCTTATCCCGGACTAGGGTTTCGAGCTGTTCTTATCTAAGCCGCGCCTTACCTTGGACGTGAAATTGCTTGTATAAATGGACTGAAAATGTTGTTCGCGTCTTACATACATGTAGACGTGAACATCGAATACGCAACCAAAAACGAGTCAACAGAAAGCCTCAGAGTCCTACAACGAAGAGAAATACGTGGACTTTACTAAAAAGAAAACATTTCTCACGATATGCTTAAAGTTATCAATATTTGGAGGTAAACTAGGACGTGAACTACTTATACGAGCAGTTCGTGTCCAAAATAAGTCGTAGTCGTATAAAGGGTCGGTTCGCGTCTTATGTAAGCCGTGGCTTATTTTCTATCGTATAAACGCCCCCCCCCCTACCTCATTCAGTTTTAACTTTGTTACTTGCAGGAAACTCACCCACATATATAAAAGTGCGCTTGGCAGGAAAACGATTTCTTTCAAACTACGGTCGTGTGGAAGTCAGCTACAATGGAACGTGGGGGACCGTGTGTGATGACGGATGGGACAAAAGGGATGCTGACGTGGTCTGTAGGATGCTGGGGTATTCACACGCATTAGAGACAAAACATTTGGCAACATTTGGTGAAGGCACTGGTTGGATATTGCTAACCAATGTAAATTGCAACGGAAATGAACAATCATTACTGAACTGCAGCCACAGCCCATGGGGAGTTACAGGAGGGTGTGGTCATCATCAAGACGCTGGGGTCATCTGTGCTACAGGTAGAAGAACCCTAAAACTGTATAGTACAATACTGATTAAATCCGCGAAAATTACTTTTCTTAAGAAAGTTTATTAATTTGTTCCACTGTTACATTTGCGGATGAAGTCACAAGACTAGAATATGTTGTGCGTTTATCGATTTAGATGTTTTTGAATTGTCATTTTATAAGGTAAACGATCACTGTTTTGTTTCACAAGAGCAATGGATCAATGTTAAGTTCACAGCTTACCTTAATGGGTTATTGGTTGCATTGGGGAATTTCTAGACGTTCTTGTTCGTCTCAAATTTGTCTTTTGCAGAAAACCATTTCTCAGCTGTAAAAGTACGACTGGCAGGTAGACCAGGGCTTCCCGGTCAAGGTCGTGTGGAAGTGAATTATAATGGAACGTGGGGAACTGTATGCGATGACGGATGGGACAAACGGGATGCTGATGTGGTCTGTAGGATGCTAGGCTTCTCGCACGCACTAAGGGCAGAACATAATGCAGCTTTTGGACCGGGTGCTGGGGTGATATTGCTGACAAGGGTCCGTTGTGTTGGAGACGAGAAATCAATAATCGACTGCGGACACGACGGGTGGGGTGTGGGCAGTTGTCGACACCACCAAGATGCAGGCGTGATCTGTGGCAGGGGAGGTAATCACTGGTTACATCTGAACCGATCTCCATGTTTGAACTCGCACAAAATGGATTTCCTTTCATTTCTCAAGGAACTGCATATTTCTTTGGAAATTTTGTCTACTTCAAAACCTTAATTACGACAAGTTTGCTCAAATGCGCAGCTATTTTGGCCAGTTATGAGTGGGTTGTCCATTTACGACAGGTTTGTCCATAACCGACAAGTTTGTCTGAATACGACAAGTTTGTCCAAATACGACAAGTTTGCCAAAATACAACATAGTCCAGCAGATAGGTGAAAACTATGTGCCTTTGACGATAAAAGCATGAAACTTCGTACACACATAATACATATATAGACAAACATTTTTGGCTATAGGGCCATCGCAGATTAGTCATGTGACCAATATGGCAGCTTTTCTTAAAAAGGGGCGTGGCTTATTTTTTATTTCACCAATAATTACTAAAACAACTTTTAATCTGAGAAAACGGAATAATCTAAATGTTATTCACACCCTATTAATTCTTTTTCATATCAACAACCGACTGTTTACTAATTAATGTTGCCATGGCAACAACATTTTGTGATTTTTGCCGCTATACTAGCCATCTACTTTGGTGAACCATTTTGGAATTGTTTCTCATAAACTTAAACTATTTTGATTTAAGAAGTAGAGATATAATTTAAATCAACTGTTTACCGGTTAGCAAAAATCCAAAATTAATACTACATCTTTAAAAACTAATAGTCTTCATTGTACTACAGCCCCCCCCCCCTCCCCCTCACCAAACACTACCAAATTCAATACATTACTTTGATGGCCTTTACGGTACTAATCGTTCTTAGTTCTTTTTCGGTCTGACAACAACCGAGTCTGCAAAGCAATAGAGTTGCATCAGAGAACCGTTATCTAAAAGACCGATTTGAAAGAGAAAAAGTGATAAAAGACCACAGAAACTGACACCATATTTCGTGTAATTTCCTAATATCACAACAAACGATTTACCATATATGTGGCTTTCTTAGTCCTCGGTGCATAGTCCACCACAATAGCAAAGCGCGGTGCACTTTAGTGTTGCCTTTTGGCATGTACACTGACGTCTGCAACCTTTTTTGAAACCACATCGCAGAAGTTCTCTGCAAGCCTTGGTAGCTTCTGGAAGAGTTGTCCAGACAAATTCCCAGCCACTTGGTTCCTTCCTTTTCCACCCCCATTCACTCGGGGATGGAAGCTCGGGCGCTGCAACCATCACTTGGGCCCAGCAATGACCGGCTTGGTACGCTGCCCTCTTGGTATGCTGTATAAGAGCTGCCTTTGTCGGAGGAAGACCCTCTATTGGTCTGCCTTTCTGCGTAAATAGCTGTTTTCGGACCTGGTTGACACATTCCAGGTTGCTGGTACGGTCATACAGCAAAACTACAAATCGCTCTAATTGCTTGATCGAGTTATCTATGGACTCTGGGGTAGCAGCTATAGAACAGAATGCTGTTGTGACATCTTCGTAAGCTTTCCATGTGTCCCATGCTGTCCTTTTCCCTTTGTTTCCAAAGCATGAGACAGTATCGCAGCCTGTGAAAGCATGAAACATTGGCAAGGCAATACACCGATCAGGCCCTAAGGCCCTTGCTATTTCGTGAGCTGCTAAGCAACGAAAACTTTTTCCAGTACCAAAAGCGACCCACACTTCAACGTTGCTAAGACGCTGGGCTGACGTCACTGCTAATACTACCACATCCGTGTCAACTGTACGTATGGAAACTTTGGTATTCCCTTCTTGCACAGCGTCTTCGAGATGAAGAAAAATTCTTGTGTCCACCTCTTCGTGAGTACATGGAGCAAGTCTTGATACATCTTTCGGTTGATTACAGAGTACGTCTGTGTGATATGTACTGATTATCTTTTTGTTGCTTTCAGTAGATGTCACACTAGTTGCAAGAAAAGAGAAGAGCTCTACTTTGTTTTCGTCAATACGCAGAAACTCTTGCCAGTTTCGAGGAACTGTACTTGAGGCCTCCACACGTCTACGAACTCCCTTTCCTCTCTTTCCTCGAGTTTCAGCTTTCAAGCTGTCGGGGTGGTACTCGTCCCAAACAACATCCACCCTGCTTGCATGCTGCAGTTGGGATGTAACGTACGGCACGATAACTTGCGTTGCATACTCTGCAAATGTTTTAGCAGGACCAGGCCGTAACATGTTAACAATAGCAGAGCCATCAAGGATAACGACTTGTACCTTAGGACTGGGGACGTTCTCTTGTGAAGCGACCAGTTTCTCTAAACATCCGACTAGATCAGATTTTGTACCCGTTCTCATTTTACCGTTTTGTGATAACGCTGGTGGATACACTTGATTCTAATGTTCGAAAAATTCATCCAGATTGCCATTTCGTACTTGCGAGGCAGTATACAGCCGTGAAAAGAGGTTGCGGTCACTCTTCAAGGAAGTCAACTGTAGCTGTGAATCTGTCTTCTCTCGGACTGGAGGCCGACTAAAGAGAGGGAGATTGTTTCTCTTGATTGGATCCGAAATAGGTTTTATTTGACTGACAAGCCGCTCGCTAACGTAAGTGTCGTACTGTTCTTGGCCCAATTTCTCGATTTTATATACAGTGTCAATAACGGCCGAATCAGCAAGGTCTCTGCTGTCCAGTACAAGAAGATCGCTGCTGTTCTCGGAGAACGGGTTTCCCATTTCTTCTATCGTGTTGGCTAGATTTTTGACATCTCGTCCAAATGCCCTTTGCACATGCCTTGACTCCTCATGGTGACGTAAATCCTGACTTTTCATTTGCTCAGTTGATAGTTCGAATTCTCGTAAAACTCTGGCCATCTCTGGCCCGGATACCATCCAGCGTTGCAAAGCAGAAGGATTCTCAGTCAGGCCTACGGCTCCACCGTCTCCCTTCACTGTGGCATTGTTCTGTTCATGAGCATGGTCAATGGCAATGGCGGAAAATCTACGAGATGTCTTATTTACAACAAAATTACCTTTCACGAACTCGCCAAACACAGTGGGGTGAGCCTCTTGCAGTGTAACCATGTCCCGTAGGTGTACAGGGATCCATCTTGAATAATGAGTATGATCTAAGGCAAAGAACCAAGGAACAATAGTGGTGAGCGCGTCTATATACAGCTGGAAGTTGGCCTCTCTCACAGCCCTCACAAAGATCATCACTGCTAACTCGATCTGCAGGATAAGTGACCAGAACTTGAACTGTGGGTATAGATCAGACTTGTTTGAACACCAATCTTCCAGGGACAACCAATTCTGCTCTGCTTCTAGGCTGCTGCAATACTCTAAGTAAGCTTTCTGGAGAAGTATAAACAAGCTGCTAGCTGTGATCTGGTAAACTCGCCGGGTGCGTGTTTGCCAATGGTCTTCAGAGCTGCCATCTCAATATGCAATCCCCCAAACATTACAATGAATTGATCCTCACCATAGTTACTTGTCCAGTTCCACTGAATTTGCTTGGCAATCGTGTACAGTGGTTGGTCAACAGTGATGACCGGGACTTGTCCAGGGTTAAGAATCTCAACTGCCTTTTTAACTACATCCATGGAGTGGCGAATCATGGCCACAGAGTGGGCTTGGTCGTAAAAGAGAGGCAACAGAGATGTGTTTGTAATGTAACTGTCTGGATCTTCTTTAGGTGGTTGAAAGCTTGCATGGTAGGCAGACCAAGAAACTGCCTCCTCACCCTCGATATTTTCAGTGCGCACAACTTGACTCACTTGTTCCAACCACCTGTCAGACAAAAACAGTACAGCACGTAAAACAGCAACCTTGTGGCACTGCATTATTACAGTAGCAAAGCTTTTGTTGGCGTGTATAACTGCTATCTAAATCAAATAGAAAGTAGTGAAATATCCAAACTAACTTCATTTCTACTGTACCTATATTCCTTCTGTAAAGCTTCGGGGATGAGTTCGCAGTATCCTCTGGTGGGTCCTTGCAGCTTTGGTACAGACGGATCTTCCCTACCCAGAACAACTGGAGGTACACTAGTGTAAGACTCAGGTAACTTTGATTTCGTTTTCTTTGCATGCGTGTCATCCTGGATGGAGATGACAGCCCGTTGGACTCCACGGCATTTGGCATCTGGGTGCTGAAACAGTGATATTCCAGTTCCATGAAATGAATCATGAGCACTTGTTGAAGAGGGATTATGATCAATATTATCTACCGCTGCAGTAGTGAAAAGGCTGCCCTTGAGTTGCGGGGGACAAACAGCGTTTTCCTGCTCATAGTGACAGCAAATTTTTTCTCCCAGTTTAGTAGAGATATTTAGAACCCGGTCATATGAAACGCACAATCCGAGGTTGAATAGAGTGTCCACCTGTTCACGTTTCCGGGTTTTTGTATGGATCATCACACCTAAATAGATCGGAAGTGGCGTTTCACGATGTGGACTGTGTCTGACAGTATCTGTAGGAATTCCTTGTTTGCGCTTGAAGCTGTTGAACATCAGAAGCTGAGATAGACTGAGAGCAGGCTGTGACACTGATGGGGAACTTGTTTGAGATCTAATGTTAGGTCCGTTCAGCACCATAGTAACTAAAGCTAAAAGTGACATCGGTATGGACCTCTCTTGACATTGGGCAGGGAATGAACCAGAGAATGCCGTTTTCATTTTAAACATCTCTCTTCTAACTATCGCCGCAGCCCTAGCAAGATGAACGGCATCACTATCAGCGTCATGCTCACATGCCTTTTGCAATGCGGCACCAACATCTTGGTTGAAAATGAGAACAACATTGTTGCTTTGCGTGTGAGCTTCCATGTCTGGAAAATAACTCAATACTCTATTTTTGAGTTTGGTTGAGTGGATCCGCCCCGAGACCACTGTACCAAGTTGCTTCAGTCGCTTGCTGTATAGGTTTACCAAGTCAGACAATTTAAAAATGGGAGCAACAGAACTGTCTGTGCGAGTCTCGTCAATATATGACACAAGTTCAGCAAATGCGATACCATGGTTAAGTGCGTCCACATCAGTTTCTGTACACGTCTTTGGTTTTCGTACTTTATTGTAAAGAGAAACTAGACATTTGATATGATATTCAGCATCCTGAGCAACCATGTCCCCAGCACTCAGTTTAGCTATCAAATACTTGTCCTGAAGTTGGTTAGCACACTGACAGACGCGCACATCAAGCTCAAGTGTAGACGCTCTGTGTAAGGACTCACCCGGCTCAAATTTTTTGTCACAGAAGAAACATTTGTGGTTGGAAGGAGGTAGTGGTTCGCGACTTCTACGGGCAGACTTTTTTGGGAATCTGAAGTCGAGCTTTCATTGGGAGCCGCTTTCCTCTTCTCTGCCCGTTTGAGTTTTGTCTTGTTAAACGTCAGTCTGCATGAGTCATGCAGCTTTATGATGCTTGAAACTTGCTTCAATGCCCTCGCCTTCGTCTAGTTGAGACAAATTTATTGTTTTTGGCAAGCATCCAAGACTTTCAAAAGCAAGTAGATTTTCAACGGTTGTCTTGTAGCCTAAACCGTCTGTAGTACGCTTTGAATTAGCTGGACAAGAAAGGCTTTCAGAGAAGTTTGACTGACATAAAATGCATTTGGTCCAGTCTATCGTTACATATTGTGGATCCAATGATCCGGGTTGCAAGGGGTCTAGTACTTTGTAAACTTTATTCATAGCCTTTCACTGCTCGATTACCATCGTTAGACATTATTATAATCAAAAGTTTCATTGTGAGAACGAAGCACAGCACGTTTTTCCTGAAAGGAATGTAGGTAAAATATGTGTCACGGATATTGTTATGCTTTAAAGTATTTTTTCTTTTGCCTTTGTTGTTATAAACATAAAAAAGTTAACTAAAACTAAATGCTATAGTTTATCTCGGACGGAAATTCGATAAGATTTGAACAAAACCAGTTTATTTAAAAACGAGTCTTTCAAAACGTAAACACGCAAATTTTAGAAACAGGTGCACTTAACTGGGTTCCTTGCTATGAAGTGAACCACTGGTACGGCTGCGTATAATCAACAAAATATTTTTGTTCACGAGCAGTTTCTAATTTCTCTCTTTAGTTTAAATTGTGTATATAAGTATTTGGTGATTATACAAAATAGTTACACCAAATATAACAATATAATACAATCCAGATAGATTTGAGGAGTTATTGAGAACATGTCAAAACACTAGAGTCTCGAATTTGTGTGTGAATACATTGCACATGTTGTCGTTCAAAGCGACAGTAAAACTTCTGTACAACTGCTGCTCGGTTTCGGCTTTATCTTTCACTAAACATAGTTTATCTAGACTTAAAACAAACCATTTAAATGCAGTTGCAATACAAAATAAAGAAGATTAAAAGCCAAATACTTACATAGCTGGTAGAGCTTTACCGACAATCCCAAGTGAGACCAAGGTCAGCGGTTTCGTTTCAAAGTTTGTTAGTACTTCGTTTTAGCCCTATCAAATATCTTTATACTAGAAAGTCGCAAAATTGGAATGATTTATTTCCCTTTTTGTATATTAAGCTACAGATACGATTATTTGAAAACCAGTTTTTATTTTTATTCCTAGAACGAAATATATTTAATTTGTTTTGATGATAGACAGTAGTACAGTCTAAGCGGCAACAATGTTCAGTTACCATGGCAACAAATGTTAGTTTTGAGAAGTTTTGAAACCAACAGTGAGGTGTAAACTTTATAAAAGTTGAGATTTTTCTTTATTTTAAAACCATTTAGTTTAACGTAGCAAGCAAGGTAAAAAATTCTCGTTTTTGTGACGTCATGAAAAAATGGCTGCCATTTTAGTCACGTGACAAATCTGAGATGGCCCTATAGCTAAAAATGTTTCTTTGAATACCTTCTAACTTTGTGCCAAGTTTCATGCTTTTATCATCAAAGGCACAAAACTGGGAAATTTTGCACTTATCTGCTGGACTAACAAGTTTGTCCAAATACGATAAGTTTGTCCACATACTACCAATTTGTCCAAATACGACGAGTTTGTCCAAATACGACAAGTTTGTCCAAAAACGACAAGTTTGTCCAAAAACGACAAGTTCGTCCAATACGACAAGTTTGTCTTAGTATGACAAAATTGCCACAATACGACAAGTTTGTCCAAAAACGACAAGTTTGTCCAAATACGACAGGTTTTTCCAAAAACGACAAGTTTGTCTGAATATGTCAAGTTTGTCCAAATACGACAAGGTTGTCCAAATACGGCAGGTTTGTCCAAAAAGGACAAGTTTGCCTGAATACAACATGATTATCGAATAGCAGCAAACTTTTTCAATAGAACAAGTTTGTCCAATTACGTCAAGTTGGTCCGAATACGACAAAGTTTGTCTCAATATGACCAATTTCTCTAAATACAAGTTTATCCCGGCAATACGACAAACTGGCCCAAACAGGAAATGTTTGTCAGAATATGATAAGTTTGTCCAGATATTAGAAATGTAAATATGCTTTCGACCTCAATTTGATCTATCGACATTGTTCTACACTGTGAAAAGTAGAAAGTATAGAACTACAAAGGCAAGACAGTCTAGATTTTGTTAGGCAAGAAGGTCTGATTGAAACAGCAGCTTCTCACATTTAGGAGGCAGTTATCGCAATTTGGATGTCATGCGAAAGCTTAATGTTAACCCTTTTTGAAGGCAAAAGTTTGAAGAAGACAAGTCAAAATTAGTAAACAGCGAAAATTTGGGGGATTTTTCTAAAAAATGCGACTTAGGCCAATTTTCTAACAACAGAATAAAAATAGATAGACTGTAGGAAAATTTTAACTTGGGCGTCCACGTGAACTTCTTCACAAATTATTCTAAAATTGCTGTTTTTTAACCACTTCATTAATGCCACAGTTTTTATGTTAAATCCTGCCAGACTCTTCGCTGTTTATTTAAAATGTTTAATTCTGTAAAAAAAGAGCTAACTTCAAATTTCGAATGGCACACAAATCGCGATAAAGATCTATTACAATATCTGCAATACTTTGCTAAGTGTTTCTGGTGTGACGTGAAATGCTTCTGCACTAACAAGTTTCCAAGTCTTTATTTGAGCTCAACACAGGAGAACAATTGAGAAACAACCAGCGTACCTCAAAGTTCCAGATGGTAGTCAAAAGGAGCTACAGATTAAATGATGTTCTTTGCCATGAATACAGGAACTTCTTTTGGTAAGTAAAATACATAAGTAAGAAACATCTCACCAACAAAGCCTTAAAATGCATTAAAGAAAGCTATATTGCTTCCAACTTTGTCCCATTTTGTTCCCGGTCGTATCTAACTCATCAACTGAATGGAACTCTGTCAGTTGATTGGAAACGAAATTCAGTGCTTACAGTATAAATATTTATATCATGGCTGACAAAAAAATCAGCTGTCAATGTCAATCTTTTCGTTGAATTTATTGTTTGGAGAAACAAACTGCAGAATTGCTCGTTTATCAAACGTGTTTGAAAATTGTCCATGCAACGTAACTTCTTGACGTACAGCCATCATCTTATTATTTTAAAAGAGTATTTCGGTAACGTAATGGTCTCTGTCGCAGAGCAACGACCTGACTCATTTGGATGAGCGACTGTTTTTTTGTGTTCGATTTAACGAGTTCGAGTTTTGGACAAAAAAAATGCTAAAACTTTTCTAATTTAAGTCGCAAGAATTTTCTGACGACAGTATTGTGATCTACGCTTCATTTTATATAAGCTAGATATTTTTCAAGCCAATCTATTTTTTACCATTTCGATTTACGCTTCACTCTACACAAAATAGATCACTTTTCAATTCAACCTAATTTTTGACCTTTCCAAAAAAATTAAAAGGGTATCCCAAAAGTGACTTTTTTTCCAGCTACGTAGCTTCTAACAAAAGCCGCTTGAACAGCAAATTTATTCTAGGTGACTAAGGTAGCCTGCGATGCAGACTCTAGATCGCAATCCCGGATCGTTTTTGCTTGGCCTAAACATAATTTAAAGCCGCAACTTAAAATTTAATCGGCTATGCGTAGTCTAGATTAAGGACACCGTCGTCGGTTTGTTTCAGGACGGCGGCTAGGACTCCGGCCAGGTGCGGGCTGCGGAATCCAGCATCTTTAACCCTAGAAGGCATAAGCCTAAAAAAGTTACACGAAGGCATAAGGGGGGGGGGGTCAATCGGACCCCCCCCC
>JAOBYE010353872.1:0-14849 GCA_025403585.1 Parazoanthus swiftii | reverse complement strand
ATAGTCCCTATGAATGACTTTAACTAAAATTCTAAGTTTCTTTACTTGGACAAAGAGTGAATATCAAATAAAAAAATGAACTAAAATAAAAATAAAAATCGCCCGCCCGACCATGAATTTTTAGCAGAAAGGATGCTAACCAACTAGTTTTTTTTATTTGGCCTTATTCTCCTTTAATACCAAAGCCAAAAAAATACGTTTTAGTGTCTAAAATTGAGCACTGAGACACTTCGATCGTAGAAAATGTTTCAAAAATAAACTAAACTCGCAAACGCCCCCCTCAAACTCGTTTTTCCAATTCTGCATTCTTGCGAATAAACGCCCCCTTAAAATGGCAAACGTAAAACGCCAAGCGAATTAACACCCTATTTTAATAAACACCCCTCGCAAATAAACTCCCCGGGCCTGAAACGCAGTTGTTCCAATAAACACCCAACCCCCCCCCCCCCCCCTAAATAAATGGAATATATTTAATGGACATCCCTATTCAAATAAACGCCCCCTCCAACCCTTTCTTCAAATATGAGGAATTGTTGTTTTCTTCCACACATACTATGTATAAAGTATAATCACATTTTGGAACCCCTCCTTCTCCCCTTCCCTCTTTTAATTTCAAACCACCACACATTACCTCTTTAAAATCTTGCACCGATGACCTATAAAGGAGTATAATAGATTTGTCTGACGATACAGATGCCTTACCTTTCCCTAAACACTCGCTCGCATCTCAGGTCACCCGCTAACAACCCCTTGTAACGGCCGCGGGAAAGGGACGATGTAGAATATACATATATATAGCTGGCCCGAACCTTCACCCATCCGACGTAAGAATACATTTCATCTTGTGCATCTACCAAGCTTTCGATTTGAATTCTTGCCGCTCCGGAACAGTCTTCAGAACTTCAGTCTTTTTCCTTACTATCAAACAACTAAAACGCCCTTGGTGCTGCCGTTCACCACCTCTTTTCAATCCAGAATCAGTTAATCCACCTCTGCTAAAACAGAGTTATTAGAGAGAAACGGTTATGAAACTCCGCCATTTTCTTTGTTGTATGTTTTTGTTCTCTATTTCTTTTGTTCGTTGGCATTGACCGTGCACAAACACAACAGATATTGAAAAAAACTAGTAGAACATCTGGGCTGGCACAATGAACAAAGCAATGTGCACGGTCGCGGATCGTTCAACATAAGACAAAGCAGCTTTGTACACTCCTTTTGAAGTTTGTTGAGCTTCCCAACCAGTTAGTTTTATCAACTATGGCTAAAACCAGCCGATGATGGGGAGCACCGATGGCAGAATCAGATCTGTAGTTTCCAATGGAAGTGGAAGCTTAGCGGACCGGGCCAAATTACATTCTTCGTTCAGTCGTAACAACAGGCTAGAACTTCCGCTGCACCTCTGCAAAACAAGCTTCGCTCGAACGCAATCGCGAGAATCTCAGAAAGTCGTCATTATTTCGATCTCTATTCGACCAGTCCGTCGGCCATCACTTATAACGTATTCAAAGCTACGTTTGACAGAAATAATGGCGGAAAGAAAAACTTAAAAAGGAAGAAGCGTTCATGTTACCAAGTGGGGTGACTGTTTTGTTGAAGAAAATTTTGATGTGATCTGGAAACTCAAAATCTCGAATGGATCAGTACTTTCTTTGAATAAATACATTTCCCAGATCATATAGAATTTTAAGCGCTATTGAATGTAGAATTTTAAGCGCTATCAAGCCCGTAGGTAGGGGGGTGCGCGGGGTGCGTACGTATCCCCCCTTCCTCTTCGAAGCCCCGAAGGTCCGTATTTGGAGGTTTAACAATACGATGAAGGAGTCCAAATAGGTGTATCCGTAACAGCTGGTGCTACGTAAATCGAAATGACTAAAAAAACAAGGCAAAATGCAAAGGCAAAAGCCACAAATGCGTTTGTCCTAAAAATTTGGCTTTTAAGAGTCCAAGTTCACGAAATTTGCACCCGCCAACAAAATTCCTGCCTACGGGCCTAGCTAATGAATTCTTAGAAATAGCGCAATATAAGACATAAGTTAAATTTATTATTATTATTATTTTCTTAGAAAATTGCACGAATATATTCGAATTCCTTGAATTGAGATACTAAGTTTTCCCTTGAAGTTGAACAAACGTATAATTTCCTTGAGGTTGAATTAATATCATTCCTTAAAGTTGACTAAATATACAGTTGCTGGACATATTTTGTTGAATGTGAATGTAGTTGCCACCATACCGAGCTGAAATTGTGAAAAGGAGTCTCGGTACCAGTTTTTTGTTCCGGGAAATATTCTGTCGTGAGTTGATCGAGAAACCCGGGGAGAAACCTGCACACGCAAATAGGTTTGACGTCTTTCGCATGGTAAGTTTACGATTTATCATTTTGTTTGTTGTTCTGTGTTAACAACGTACTCTTGTTACAATCCCGGGTTGGAAGACAAACAGAAGGTGAAGGTTGTAGATTCCTGTACAAGTCCCCGTTTCATAAGGCCGATGGAATTGATCATCTGATTCGTGTCACCGCCCACATTGATGTCTGCTGCTGTATCTTATGCATATTAAACTCAAGAGTTTAAAAGGGAATACAGACAGTTTTTTTCTTTAAAAATTCAGTGATGAAAGATGAAAATTGATGAAGCACCAGCAACAAAGTTATGAGAGCCTGACGCGAACCGAATCATCAACTTCGATCGGCCTATCGCATAATTTGGTTTCACTTTCAGTATACATAAAAATCTCTTCACTCTTCCAAGTCCTTCTTGTGGAATAAATTACAAGAACTGAAAGTTACTAACGGCAATTCATTTCGGTTAGCATAGCAGTAGATTACTCTAAGGAGAAGTGTGAGAGGGTAAAAAGGGGGGTAGCCAAATTATTCCGTCCGGCGATTTGAGCATAATAACTTCCTTGACAACCGGGGATTTCAATGGAACATGCATCCGCCGGTACCCGGAGCATTTCTCTGAAATAAAACTGATAATGTCCTTTGTACGTGTCTTCACGTTTCTTCAGTCTTGTTTGACAAGTTCGCGTGTTAATACAGCCATTTCAATTATCTATTTCAGTCCTGTTCATTGTACAATGGTGCATTGCTGACTAATACTCACTTCCGGGCCGGACGAGGGACACCCTGCCCCCTCTGTTTTGGAGTGAACTTTTAAACTTTATGTTCTTTCTCATAAATCATTACAATGAACTTTCCTCTTCTGGTAGCTGACTGCACAAGAAAGTAACATATTACTGCGTTCATAACAAACACTAAACATGATTATATTAAACTTGTGCCCCTGAAATATGTTGGTACTGCGATGCGTTGAGAAAAAGCAACGATAAAACAAGTTGTTAGTAAAGCAGTATGATTCCCAGCTTGTTCATTCCCCATTCTAGTCATCTTTACACCTTTTAACTTCCTAACTTTGTTATCTAGTTTTGGTTCTTAGAACTGAAAAGCAATATTGCACAATACTGTCTCTGGGATTCTAAGAATTGCCGTTCGGTTCTAAGAATTTGAGTGCGATTCCAAGCAGCGGGGTATGGTCTTACATAAATTTTAAAGAACGGAAATGTTTTTCAATTTCTTATGTAACACGCTATCCGAAGAAATACCAAAAAATACCCAGATTTCGTAGGGTTTTTTCTAATCACCATGTTGCGATTGCAAAGTCTATGCAATTACTCACAAATTTTATATTGTTTTTAAAATATAATTTTACTTGATTCTTATGACCGGCGTGACAGTCAACTACAGTTGCGTCACGTCGAGCACGATGGCTTCTCGTCAATTGGCTTTTTAAAACTCGATTTGTATTGCATTTACCTTTCCATTCGGACACTTTCTGTTTTTAAAACATATACATTATTCGAACTTAACTTAACTTACTGGAACACGATAGATATCAGTATATCTTTTATATAAAGTTTTTCTTTGCAAGTTTGAAGAGATATAGAAACTAATTCGGAAGTGATGCCCAAAAATTTTCCTTTTCTTGTCCAGTGATTTATTTTCTCCATAGAGTTACAAAATTCGAGCATTAAGCTGTATGGATATTAATAATATCCAGTTAAGTTAAAATGCATTTTGTTTTTTGCAAAAAAAAATATCCGAGGTAATTGTTTAAGATTCTCCAAAGGATTCTCTGGCTCGCCCAACGCTTCAATATTTCGCTGCTATTGTATTCTAGAATGTAGTGCGATATGGTTTCAACCTCGGTTTTGGATGACACGGAGGAGAAGTGTAACGGAACCAAGCTTGCAAGATTGCTCATCGATGGTGGAACAGAAACCCTGAGACGTACGTTTGACTCCATCCACCCCCCAGCCACTCTACAGGCTGTTCTACACACGAACCAGCCTCTGTTGACAAACCTGATATATAGAAAAGTTTTAAACGACAGCCAAAGGGACATTTTGTACCCACCCGGGGGAGCCGCACCAGACTCCAAGACCTTTGACATCACTTTGCTCTTCGTCCTGCTACGTAATATCTGCGGCCTGACGGTACCTGCTACGGGATGGAATGCCTTGCCACTCGCGGCTGATGTATCACGAGAAGCCAACCTGGCTCGGATCAAGTACTATCGTAATGAAGTGTACGGCCATGTGACAAGTACTGGGGTGAACAAGGCTGACTTTGAACGGTACTGGATAGATATCTCTGGTGCTCTGACAGCACTGGGAGCTGATCAAGTGGGCATTGATTTGTTAAAGTCATCCGCTTTTGGTGAAGCTGACTATTTGGCTTTGCTGACTAAGTGGAAATTGGAGGAAGATGAATTAAAACAAATGGTTTCCGATCTGACCGAATGCGTGCAAAAGCTTGGCGCGAAAATTGATAAACCATTGAAAGTTGATGAAGCATTGAAACAAAAAAAGTTTGAACAATTGTTCAAATGTGAATTCGCTCAGCACAGACTCTCTCTGATTGATGAGTATCAGAAAGGAACAAGGAAGTGGATTCTAGACATGATTGAGGGGTTTTACACCAATCTAGAAGTTCGTTCCAGAGCTCTTGTGATAACAGCTTTACCAGGAGTTGGAAAGTCGGTTCTCGCTGCCGTGACCTGCAAAAATTCTGAGGAGAAAGGCCGCCTGGGAGCTTGTCACTTCATTCAACACAACAACTCACAACGTAACAATCCAAGAGTCATCATAGAATCCGTTGCTCGCCATTTTTGCGATAGAATAGAAGGTTTCAAGGAAAAACTGAACTGCCAAATGTCAACGCTGCAGCCAGACATCAGAACGAAACTTGACCAAATGAATCTGGAAACCCTTTTCTGTTTTCTTGTTGAAGAACCACTCAGTGCAATGCCGTGTCTGTCAACGGAACATACCTTTGTTATTGTTATTGACGCACTTGATGAAATTGAGCCCAGTTCGAGGGAAGAATTTACCAGTGTTCTCCTGAGCAAACTACGCACCTTGCCTAAATGGATCAAGTTTGTGCTCACTTCTCGACCTACTAAACAACTATTGGCGGAGCTGTCTTAAGTGAGTGTTGTTAACATTGAAGTAGCAAGCAGTAACAACACTAAAGATATCAGATCGTACCTTTTAAACGAGTTGCAGTCACTATATCATGAAGAACCCATTGAAAAACTCGAAACCCTTTCGTTAAAGCTTACTGAGAGATCTCAAGGTATTTTTTTATATGCGTACTTTACTATTGATTCATCTAAGAACAAAAGTTTGTCACTTTCTGAACTAAGTGAGCTTTTTCCAAAGGGAATGTCTTCTATTTATGAAAAGTACCTTTTGCGCTCACAAACTGAACTAAAACTTGATGATGAAGCGTTTAAGAAGTTTCTGGCAGCTATTGTTGCAGCCCAGGCTCCTCTTCCACAGCCTTTAGTACTTCCGATTCTTTGCGTAAATGAAAACGAAAACGCAAAGGAGGCGCGCAAGGCTCTGAATTCTCTTTCCCAGCTTTTTCCCGTGGAAGGAAAATGTATTTCCGTATTTCACAATTCTCTTGCTGATTGGCTTGCTACAGCTGAGGACGAGGACGATGGTCATGATTTCAGTGTGAGGGTGGTAGATGGCCATCGCGTCCTCGCAAAACAATGTTTGAAAGTGCTTAGAGCCGTGAAGAAGCACAACATCAATAAGAGTTCTCCCCCTGAGTTAAGTGACTCTGAGAACTATGCACTTAGGTTCGGTTTTTACCGCATGCTGGAGGCTGGCGGGTACGAGGAGCAGCTGGGGGAGTGTGTGAGAGATCTGGAGCTGCTTGCTGCAGTGTGGGTCGCACGTGGAAAGACAACCTCAAGAACTCCTTTGCAAAGTAAAGAAGACATTGTGGAGGAACTGGAGCGTATCAGTGACTGCAGCTCGCCTCCTGATCAAGATTTGCTGCGTCTTTGTACAGTGATGAGAGCTGTTAATGTTAAAACAGATTGGCAACAGTTTGTTTTGCAGTGTGCAGCTTACTGTACTTTTTCGACAGGGCTAAGTTTAAACGCTATTCAGCTTTTAAGTTCTCCCAAATACAAAAATTGTATCTGGGTTGAAAGACAAGAGATACATTGTTTCAAGGAGCACCTCCGTGTCGCGTCCTGCCGTCCCAGCAAACACACAATCGCATGCCTTTGTGTCGGTGGAACAAAACCAAGGTCCGGTCAGTCTGCGGGTTACACATTAATTACGTTAAATATGAAAAATGGAAAGCAGCTCGCTAAAAAGGATTTAGGAGCTTTGGACTGCGAACCCTCCATACAGGTATCGCCAAATGACAAGTACGTTGTAGTTTACGAGTTGCATGGTAGACAGTTACAATTAAGGTGTGTGCAGGCACTAAAGATCCAAAGAACGTTGGAGGTGAAAGGTTTCAACTTATTGTTATCATGCTGCTTTGTTAGTGGTAACAAACTGGCTGCTGGATGTGAGGATAGAACTGTTCTTGTGTGGGACGTGAAGAGTAAAACTGCCGATACAAACCTCTTTTGTACCAGCGGTCGGCCCGAAAACTGTATCCCCTCAGTCCCAGTGGAACAACTGCTAACTGTGGAGAGAGATGAATCAAGCTCACGCTCTGTAGTTCTTTGGCGGTCCCTGACACCTCCTCAGTCGACCGTGCAGCTACACTCTGATAAGACCTGTTCAGAAATTTTATCTACTGACGAAATTTCCTTCACCCAGGATGGAAAGTTGGCATCTTTTGTATTCAAAGATAAACAGTCTAATGACGAGTCGTATGTCATACGGTTATATGATATCACAACTGCACAGTTTCTGAAGAAAATTTGCATCAAGATAAATTGTCCCAGTATCATTTTCATTGATGACAGTAACATGCTGCTAAATGGCTGTCCGCAGATAAAAGTGGTGAATATCAATGATGATTCATCACAGGAACTCGCTGCTGAGCCTTCGTTTGTGTGGAAAAAGGGCATCCGGGAATGTGTTGCCCTTCACTATCGCGACCGCCGTACTCTTCACAAGCTGACATTCTACAATCTTAAGTGAAACTGTCTTTCTAGCCTACACGGTATCTGTTACTTTTACGCCCGAGTTCTCACAGCAGGTCCTGAGACCAAGTGTTTCGTATTACACTTTACAAGAACGTAACGGAAAACATTACCTTATCCGTGTTTTTCATGTAATCTTGTCCAGAAATATTACGGATAACGACTAAATGTATTTGAGGGACAGTTAATTTTCTGTGACAAAGTCAAGTTAGTAACAAGTAGCTGTTAGTCAAAAGTTAAAAACGAACAATCTGAGTAAAACGTTACAGTTTAGGAACTGCAGAAGAAATAGCTTATGCCATATGTGTCCACAACTTAACAATAATGCTCTAATTGGTCAAGAGTTTTGTAATAAAAGTTGAATAGTGAAGCCTGCACTTGAGTTGTGTGGAGACTGGTCGCTGCTACAAGAACTAAACTGTGTGAAGCACTTCGAGAAATTTGTCTACTGGGTTGTTCAAACCCGATGCTGAGAGCCTTTATGAAGAAGTGAAGAAGAGTTGAACCATTCAGAAAATTCTCCAAAACAACGGATTTCGTAACGTTTATACAAGGTATTTTTTGTTCAGTTCATACTGACATACTTGTGTAGTAACAGTCGTGTACCAGTCTACAAGTGTACTAGTGTACCAATGCACCAGTGTACCAATGTACTAGGGTATCAGTGTATAATTGTACTAGTGAACATCAATTTAGTATGGATTACCTTTTTAAAAACAAACTCGAGTCGGTAAACACACTGTTTGTAATCCTGAAAGACACGGAATTGGACAAAATTTTGCAAAACCGAAACGACGAAGACTACTAAGTGGCAATGTTCTAAAATAAATGGTCCATACTTTAGCTGTGCCAACATGGAGTTATGGATGCACTTGGGAATTTAGGAGAGCACTCGAGAAGCTGGAGAAGCACTCGGCTTCACCTCGTGCTACTCTAACGCTTCTCTCGTGCTTCCCCAACTTCCCGCGTGCATACATAACTCGATCGACGCACGCTTATAAGCGTGGGCCATTTCTTAACTAGTGCCTACGAACTAATTTTTCTCATCTGCTTAGCCAAGCAAACCAAAGCTAAATTCCTCCAGTACAAAGATACTCGGACATCGGGCCTATTGAAACTCTTTGTTGTAATTAAAGGTTGTTTGGGGCACCGATCGTCGTCGAATGGAAGTGCCGTCCTCCAGTGTACGAAATTTTAAAATGTTTGAGTTTTCTGTTTTAAAACTACTTATGAATGCACGCAAGCGCAGTGTTCTCAAGTTGATCAGCTGTTGGTTGGTAGAATTTCATTTGTTTGATTTCATTCATTTATTTAGGTAATGGGATTACCTATGGATGTGGAGATGGGATTCGTTTTCTATTTTTATCAAAACAAACACACATGCGTACTTACTTTATTTGTAACCACCCAGAATCTGGGTGCCACGTGTCCAGACCCAACCAGGGTCTTTCTCTCGGGAGAGGAGAGGGAAGGGCCTGAGAACGAGGTTGCAATTTACCACATAAAACAAGGGTAGAAGTAAAAGTATTTAAAAAGATACAAACGATGTAGTTTTATACTTTAAAATATCCTTTCAGTCCTTGATAGCTTGAAAGACGAGTCTTGGTAAACTGTTTGTGTTTCGTGTTGTATTTACGAGTATCTCTAAGTGACTTCCGAGTCTCGCCGGCTGTTCAAGCAAAATGTTGTTCAAGCACCTGTTTTGCACACGGAAACAAACAAAAAAAATTTGGTATCTTTAAGAATATGTGAAGATAAAGGTATAGCGGTTTGAAACAAACGCCTTCACTTTATCCGTAAATTGCAACAAGACGAAACTTTATCGCACCCAAAACCCAAACACATAAAACCTTACTTAGGGCATTGTGCCTTTTAATCAATGTGTCGCGTTACACGAAATTCATAACCGATCTGCTTCGCATCAACGAGTACGCAACCCAGCCGAAACCATGTATTCTGTATGGGTCGGACATGTTTGCAGGAAAACAGAGTATCCCTGTGCAGCTGTGCTAGGCTCATCTTTGATGTTAGGACCAATGGTAGCTCGAGTTTACTAGGAAATGTGGAACAGCCAAGGTTACCCAGCTACTTGTGAAAACCACACATGTTAACTCCAAAACACAGATAGATCTGTTCGTTAATTCGCTTTTCACTTGTTCCTGGCTCTCGGGTTTCAGTTTCTTGAGCAAGAAAAATCGCAAGCTCGATGTGCAGCAGGACATATTTATGCTCTCAGTGCCACACTGTGTTGTTGGATTTGTTAAAACTTTTAATTTTATAGCTATAATCATCTTGGAAGTCCAAGTAGTGATACTTCTCTGTGTGTCTGCAATAGCTGTACGAGGTTCTGTCCCTGGAGAACTCTAAAGGGAAGAAATAGGGGATATCGTTCCTTTAAGACTCTTCCTTAGTCTCGGAGCTACGGGTTGCTCTGATAACTCAGTCAATAAAACCTAAAATGGAAACTTACACGTTTGTAGAGAATAAATGTACTTCGAAAGGATTGAAAATGTTACATGTCACACAACGTCTGTGCATGCACGCGTGTCATGATAGAATCCTTGAATACTCTGTCTTGTTTATGGTCACAGACAGTGTTTCTGGTAAATGTAGAGCTCTTGTTGTACAATTTAATAAAATCAGTAGTTTCTTCCTTCTCTGTCTCACGATTGACCATGCATATATGTAAGGCTGTTAAGGTAAGTCTTCGATGTTTCTCTATTATTCCGCTTCCTCATCACTGTCCAACTCCCAAACCTACAAATGAAACAAATTTGACAAGTGAACTTGATTTGGAAGTACACGGTGTGAAACCTCAGCAAGTGGAAATATAAATCTACAAGGTAAGAAAGCCACTCTACACAGTGTGAAGTCTGAACAAGTTGAAACCCGTCCTTCATGAACATCTTTAAATTATAGTTTTGAAAACTGAAACGTCAAAACGGACCAATAGCTGGAAAATGGCACCGTTATATAAGTTTCATAAAAGTGTTTAAATCTTCAATAACGAAACAAACAAATCTTTCCTCCGGCTGTACAATTGTAACACGTCAAGTCACACTGTACCACACTTTTCTTTTGTATCACATCAAGTCACACTGTACTGTGTCACATTTCAACACACTGTACTTGTTGTGTCACATCAAATCACACTGTACCTCCGTGACGAGAGTGTCTTCCAGCAAAGCAGTCAGTCCTGTAAGGTCCTCCAGATACTTTGGAACATTGAACGCATTCAAGAGAAAAGAAAACCCTTCTTTCTTGTACGAATCTAGCACCTGAAAGATATAAAGCGACAGAACGACAGAATATATCATGCATACTGATTAGCTGAAAACTTGATCGTTCCTTCTGGAGGAAGAAAATATTAAATGTACTCAATTAATACTAATACGCGTGATCAATTTTTGTGCCACAAATAATCAATTATCATAATAATTATCGTTACCATCACTATATTTATTGCTGCTAACTGCATCCTGATCAAAGTAACAGCAAGTATCTGACAAGAGTATTCTTAAAGAAGAGGAATGGAGCTGGCAGAAAAGCAATGTTAGAATCAAGAAGTAAGATTTCTACATTCAGTCAAGTGCTGCTTCCTGGAGATTTTAAAAGTTCTTCAAGTCATCATCAAAAGACATATTATCCTACGTCTAACGAGCTCTTGATTCGATATATACATATAAATAGTTTTCAAATGCAAGTAAACATAAACACGGGCTCAACACCTTTTGCGAACACGCAGTACAGCGGTCGAAAGCCAAACTGGCAGGAAGTACCATGTGGTATCTGGAGAGAAAACCTCGAATCTGAAACAAAATTGAGAAAAAAGGAATGTTTCAGCATAACAATTCACTTGGCGATCACCCAGGTATCGTGCCGTGTTTGTCATTAGTACCTAACATTTTCCTCCAGCATTCGGTACACATGCAGAATGTTTAAATATGAAGAGGGATGCTGACTGTGATAGTCACATAAAGAGGCACATTTAATCTGGTAAGCACATAGAGGCACTTAAACAGCCACACTGACTCTAGTATTTTAAAGCACATAGAGGTACACATGGAGGCACACCGCTGACTGGTAAGCACAGAGGTACACATAGAGGAGTATTTATAAGGACTAACTTCAAGTTGTGAAATGACATACAAAAACTGACCAAGATTGTCACATGTGCACATGTTGACAAGATTTGGAGCACTATGACTGGTCAGCTAACTTAAAAGCAGTCTTCAAGACTCCCTACAAAGTTTATTACTAAGATTATTAAATATCATTGAAAGGGAATGGTTATGACACAACCAAAAATGCCTTGCTTGCTCACCTGGTGAGGAACAAGGCCCAGCGAGGAATGTAATTCCGCTGTCAGGTGATCGTCCTTAGCACTCGTGTCCGCTGCCGCGTGACCCCTATTAACAGCAGTTACCTTAGGTAAGCTTTAATACTGCTTCAAATATTCTTAACAATAAATGAGATATACCACGTTACCCTATTCCGATTCTAAGAACTTCTTCAAGATATAAGCGAACTTGGGGGATTTTACGGTATACTAGAGTGTTTTGTAGGAAACCTACTAACCAGACTGTAGATTTACTGGTTCTTATGTTTTACCTGCGTGTAAGTGATTTAAGCGGACACTAAATGTTTAACAGCAAGACAGATGACAATGAGAGACATGGTTACCTGTGAGGATGCTGTATCACTGAAACTAATAGTTCAACCGCGAGCGAGCTGGCAATGAACGACATTCCAGGTCTTGATACGGTGCACTGTTGGTCAAGGGTCCGATCTTTGGTGGACTGGAGGGAGTGAAGCACTTGCGTAAATATCATTTTCTTTCTTTTTAACGATCAAAAATTCCTGACACAGCATTTCTGTTCCTGCTGTTACTTTCTCAGTCTCATCTGCCATAAAAGAACTTCTCAATGTATGTAAGGCACTTAGTCTAAGTTCAAAACACAAGTACATTGTAAGCATTTACTTTCAAATAATAAGAGAACAACAAAACATAGTGGAAATACTTCATGTTAAATATATAAGATAAATAAAACAAGAGTTTCGTAACAAACAACCAAGGCAATTCCGGAAAGCACCCTCCCCCTTCCCCCTTGCATTTCCATGCCATATTTCGAGGTGTAGCAACATTATTCCAAAGGACTGCTTCTGTCTCCACCCCACCTTCAATCCTAGCTACTATCACATTATTACAGAAGTAACACCCCATGTTGGTCCACCCCACCCCAAATGATTTGACCTTTAGTTACCAACTCATCCTTACAGACACAACCGCCGAGTCTGGCCTCAAACCAACCCCACCACTAAGAAACTTCCATTTGTTACTTATACTCCCAGTGCCAACACATCATTACCCAGGTTGGTTTCAGCCCCATCACTCCCCTAGGAACTATCATATGCAAGTCAACTTTCCGTTTACCAACACATCGTTACAGAAGTATTAGCCAAACTTGGTCCCATCCCAACCCAACCCCCAAGGAGGTTCCTTTTGTGACTCACATTTCCAGGTGCCACCACATCATTACAGAAGTAGCAGCCCAAGTTGGCTCCTGGGATGGTTGAAGCTCTTGTACCTGTGGAGCAACAGGCAGCCGCTGATCCTACGTCTTGTGGGCTCTCATCCACTGCACTAGTACCAGTCCCTCCCCCTTTCACACCGTGTCTCATCACCAGAAATGTGTCAAAACCAAGGGCTGCATTAATCACAAGCTAAAGAAAACAACCATACAGCATATAATAGCTGAACCAACTTGAATTTTTTCATTGAACTAGTTTACCATATATATACAGTTTAATACTTTAAACTACATCAAACAAAAAACAGAGTCTGTCTAGCTAGGAAAACCGCGTTTTCCCGTTTGTTTTCCAATTCAAACACTAAAACGGGGAAACCAAAGATTTTGGGGAATTTTCTTTCAATTTTCCGGGAGTTTGCCAGGAATCAGTAGAAAATTCCAGGATTTTTCCTGGAGTCAGCTCCTGGAAGGACACAAACTTCCAGTACTTTTTAGGAACTCCAAGAAACGTACTAGCTCTGATTGTATCAAAATAATCTAGTTAATACGCGTTTCCTTTCTCTAAAAGAACTCTTTTTGCATTTGCATTTTGATTAATTGGCTAATTGACCACAAAACGTGATATTTGTAGATGTGTCAGGGTGGACAAACAGACATGAAATACTTTTTATTGTGTAGCTTCACTGCTACGAGTGAATTCATTTTTAAGTTTGCATTTCGAGAGCAAAATCTGACCTTGTTCTTGGCAGCACTAATAACTGTTGGCAGCCAGCGACTTTCTCGAGTATCCATCAACAAGAACACTACATCATGATCATCAATGAGCTCTTCTAATTTCCGTACATCTTGCTGCACTCTTTCTATCTCCTCTGCAACAAAATATGTTCACTTTATGGTCGGGAATTTGTCGCTGCATTAAGTCACTGGACAATTCCGAGTTTCACTAAATAGTCAGGGCATGCAAAAAGCACTATTTGCCGAATAAGTCTAACAGTATTCACATCCAAGACATAGTTGCAGCAACCTACCTATGAACTTGCTGTAAGTTGTTCTTTTTTTAAAACGAAAAATAAAAGAATTTGAACATTACCCCACGTAACTTGTTTTTAAGAAATTTGCAATTGTTGGTTGGGTACAGTTGCAATGCAAAGTGGGGTGGTGTTTACATGATACAAGAATATATTTACACTCATATTTAATGTTTATTTAAATATTTAAGGGGTTGGTTAGTATGTTGGATTAGTCACCTGGTTTGCTTCCAATAGAATGGCCTGGCATGGGGATAGACATCACTATTCCGGTCGATTTCTGAAACAAAATCGTCATTGAACTGAAGTTTAAGAGAAAGAGAGATCATTTCCTATCCTCCATTTTTCCCTCCTTCCTCCCGCTTCTCTCTCCCCTATCACATTACTTCCTCCCTCCTCTCTCTCCCCTCCCACCTTACGTCCTCCCTCCTCTTCCTTCGCTCCCACCTTACGTCCTCCCTCCTCTCTCTTCCCTCCCACCTCACGTCCTCCCTCCTCTCTCTCCCCTCCCACCTTACGTCCTCCCTCCTCTTCCTCCGCTCCCACCTTACTTCCTCCCTCCTCTCTCTCCCCTCCCACCTTACGTCCTCCCTCCTCTTCCTCCGCTCCCACCTAACGTCCTCCCTCCTCTTCCTTCCCTCCCATCTTACGTCCTCCCTCCTCTTCCTCCGCTCCCACATTACTTTCTCCCTCCTCTCTCTCCCCTTCCACCTTACGTCCTCCCTCCTCTCTCTCCCCTACCACCTTATGTCCTCCCTCCTCTCTCTCCCCTCCCACCTTACGTCCTCCCTCCTCTTCCTTCGCTCCCACCTTACGTCCTCCCTCCT
>JAOBYE010353761.1:0-14851 GCA_025403585.1 Parazoanthus swiftii | reverse complement strand
GCCGTGACGTCACACCCCTACTCTATAAAACCAACACACCATCGCGCCCCCAACCTTTCCTTCCTTTTTTCTCCTCCCCTCCACAGCTCTCTACACCGGAAATGACGTCATCCACCGCACCTGTCAAAATTGACAAATCCTCGCTTCTGATTGGTCGAGACCAGTTTGATGGATTTGGGTCTATATCAGCCCATAGTACTACTGTTGTGGGTAACTGGTCTGGCAACATCCTCGGTTAGGTTCGTGCATGAAATCCAAAGGAGTCGCTGTTGGCTCTCCATGAGCGTAGAGATTAATGGGCAGAGTACCCGGATTATCTTTGGTGCTCATGTTACGGACCGTTTTCTGTGGTACACTCTGGCCATATTTCATGCGCCAGTCTCTCATTAGCTCGATCTGTTCCTTCGAAGATTTGTCCAAGACTTCAGCGGGATCTTGGAAACGTGATTGAAGATTTTGAAGTTTTGGTTCTTATTTCACTTCCGTTGACTGTAAAGTTACAGCATGGCACCCACCTATCAATTCGCGTTGTCTGATAACCAAACTTTTAAGGGCAGGCTGCCACTGCTCGTCAGAGTCAATCTCGTAGATTCTTCCCTTCGGGAATTCAGCCGTTGCATTAACATCTTTCATACTTAGCGATACTTTAAACTTCTTGATATTGAGTTCGGAGCAGCGATCTGCTATTCCAAACCCTCCTCTCAATCTTTCTTTGAACAAACGCAAATTGCGGTCACTTCTGGCTCCAAGTGCCATTTCAAACGTCCATCCCATTGCTGGCTTTTCCACACCGTTGTGATGTATTGCAGCTGTAACTGGTAGTAATACACGATCTTGGTCTTCCACTCCATCCATCCCAAACCAGACTGACACAATAAAGAATAGAGAAGCACTGGCTTGTAGCACGAAAAGACCACGACTATCAGCTTTGACAACCAACGACACCAACGAATGAATTGACTTGTGCATGTCTTCTCATATATCGTACACGTGCTAAGTTTAATATTAAACCTGACCGGAACCGGAACTGGTTTGCAAACAACTGCTTCAGAGGATCTGTGATCAGCCGTCGACGACCAGACATGAAATACGGGAGCAATAAGAGTCAGACAGAAATTAGGAAAGATCCGAAAATACTCTAATCTGTGATACAATCATAGTTTTTGTGCCTGTTCCCGTGTTCCCCGGTGCATTTGATGTTCCCGTGTTCCCAACTATTTTTTTCCCGTGTTCCCATCGCAAAATTGCCCCTGCTCCCTTGTTCCCGAAAAGCCCCTGGGAGACCCTCTCAAATGATCTGCTGCTTCGTTCTTGTTACGAGGAATCCATTGTACATCAATCTGAATATCGCAGCTGACGCATAACTGAAATATATCTACTGCAATCGATTGAAGATACTGTTTGCGACTACCAGCGGAGACGATGCGAAACGCGTTCTTGTTGTCGGTAAAAATCTTTAGTTTCTTGTGAAAAAAGTATTTGTCATGGGCGTTGAGAACGTGATAAATAGCTTTTAGCTCTCTATATGTTGAACTCTGAATCCGTTTCGAAGAACTGAACATGCCTCTAACAGGCTGTTCTCCACGTTTAACACAGTATCCGCAAAATGCAAAGTCACTAGCATCGCAATACATAATTGCTCCTTGACAGAATTTCTCCTGTTTTATGAAGCCGTTATAAACGTTTATATTCCGATGCAGAAACTGAAGCTCTTCCCTAAATGCTGGAGAGAACTGGATATAGTAATCCTAAGATGTACGCGACTCAATATCAAAAGTAATCTGCTTAGTAAACAGCCTGGATTATGACCAACTGCAAGCTGCAAGGTATTGGTGAATCCGGCAATCTTGGCCAAATCTCTGAGGATGCACTACCCGAGGATTTCACGATGTCAAAATTTGATTTCAGTTTGTTCAGCGTTTTGTGAGGTATACGGGATTCCAATCTGATTGTGTCAATAATGAATCCCAACCATTCGCCGACCTCCATTGGTTCTGAACGAGATTTCGAAGCATGTATTTTTGAAACCACATGGCTTCAAAACCTTCTGGTGAATAAAACTTGCAATGGCGGCGGACACTCGATCAACAGTTCGATTCAAACACTTTAGAAGGCGAGCGCAGGTCTTCTTACTTAAAGAAATGCTTGTACACAAACGAGTTGATATGCCTGAGGTCGATAACAAGTCTTAACGTTTTTCTTACTGCTACCGTCAAAGGGTTAACACAATACGGAGGGAGAGGATGCTTTTAAATACAACCGTTCGAAAGTAATTGTGTTATAGTATATTCAACAAAGTCGGCATGATCTCTGGCAGAACGATTATTCTGAAGATAACTTGCTCCCGGAATATTCGTAAATGGTAGTTTATACCCCTGAGACACTATCGAATACAAGTTGCGGAGCATCACCACAGTTTTCCAAAAATCTTAGCACTATCTTAGGCGACAGCTCACGCCTACGCTCCCTTCGATAAATTCAACATCTTCGACTAAACTATCAAAATCTTCACTATTGCAAAATTCGTCGGTCAACATTTACAGTTGTCAGGCGCGGTTTTTCGGACGATCATAAGGAAAAGATCTGGAGGCTGTTGGGCAGCTACAGCTCAGATGACCGAATTCCCAACACTGAAGTTGAAAATAAAATTTACAGTGAATAAACAAGTATTATATAATATTCAAAGTAAGTAAACTGAAGGTACCGTTCCACGCTACCGAGAGAACGAATGTGAACTCTCATTGCCTTATAATTATACGAAGAATATTATACCCTCTGGGGACTAGGATATAACAAGTGCACACAACTCAGTGTGTGCGGTCGAGAAATACATAGAATGCAAATACAGGTATATGCTAAACCTACGTACCGCACATATTTTGCTATTCTACGCTATTCAACCCTTACCAACAAGAAATACTCAGACACAGCTTGGAGAAATTTTGAATGTGCCGCGTGTAACGGTCACCTTGCTTTATTACAGACAACTACAGGACTACAGCACTAACCAAGTAGGGTACTCCCCGAGGGTTGGAACCATGGCTCGTAATGCTCCCTAAAGGCAGAGTAGTCAAAGAAAGTGAGTAATTAGTATTCTATGCTATTTAACTCTTACCAACAAAAATACTCAGACACAGCTTGGAGAAATATTGAATGTGCCGCGGGTAACGGTTGAAGCTGGAGAGTCTAAAAGATGTAAAGTCAGTTCAAAATGAAATAACGAAAAAGAGAATAGTGCAACCCACGTGTTAAATATACTTAATTTGTAGCAAAGCCCAATTATTGACTGGAGTTGATGAAGGCGGCTCTGATACTGAGGGGTACTGGGAAGTAAGATTGGTTGGTCTCTAAGGCTTGTTCTTACGCTGCGTCGACGCCTTTCTTGCGTTTCGCTCTGCTCGTCTTTCCAAACGAATAATTTGTTTTTCGTCTTCCGAGTCAGACGCTAACTCATCTGAGAGATACTCTCTGACAGTGGACCAGCCGAATTCACTACGGTCGGCAAAATTTCAAACGCTTCTCAACTAAAGATATACCTTCGCCGAGGGCTTCTTTCGCTTTCTCGTACTGGCCAAGTTACAAGAAAAGAAATATTTAATTGAAAAATAAATTTTCAGAGCAACTTCTACCACATAACATTTTCGCCAGACATGTAGTGATGAACTCACCTCCGCTGCAAATCAACTCATTTTCCTGTCGTTTTGGCGCCTTTGAACAACAACCAATGCTTCAAAATAGCACGAGTACATTCATTTACTGCTTTCTGAAGTTAAGCACCAGGAATATCTTCTTCAGTAAGACTAAAACCAACAGAATCGCTTGCTTTATCCAAGTTTTCACTTCTATCCGCCATTGATGAATTCAACGCGTCCCTGCAAACAGTCTCATGAGCACTTGACACGAAGTCGGTCCCAGTCTCATTTTCGTTTCTAAAGTGGCGAATTAGTAGCAATTTGAAAACGATCCTTTTTTGGATTGGGAGCCAGTGTAAGCTGCGCAGTACAGGTGTAATGTGCTCTGATTTTTTGGTCTTACTATCCTGGCTGCAGTGTTTTGTACGCGTTGTAGTTTATCTAGCTGTGCTTGCGGTAGACCTTGCAGTAATCAAGTATTGATATTATGAACACATGAATGATCTTTTCACTGTCCGACTGAGACAAGTGCCTCCTTATTCTGCCAATTTTCTTAATTGCAAAGGAGGTAGACTTGCAGACTTGTTATTGTATTCACAAGTTGCCTAGATGTCTATCGACGGTCGTACCAAGGTCGGTCACAGTAAGAGTAGGAGTGATGGTGGAGTCGCCCATTCGAATCTCGTCGATCTTCTCAGTTTGAATAAGGGTAAGAGATGTGGACAACATCAGTTTTGTCAGCATTGCAGTTGAGACCATTAGAGGCACACCAGGTCATAATATCCTTTGTATAGAGCGCAGTTGAAGACAGATCGTGTTCGCGTTTTCTAGGATTTAGGGATCTGTATAGTTGTGTTTCATCAGCATAAATCATGCAAATCAGCCCATGGGCACCAATGACCTTCTCTAGTGGTGCGAAGAAAAACATCGTGTCCTTAATGATTACTGACTGAGTCCGGTTGGTGATGTACGACTCAAACCACAAAAGCACTGTCCCAGTAAGCCCGTAGCGATCGTGGACTCTTGCATTATAAAATTAAAGGAACGCCATCTTACTTGCATCATCGCAGTGTTTGCTTGTTCTATTGAGCCGCATTTTACCAAAGCAAGTGGCGCGTCTGCAGTGGCAAAGAAAGGCGTCTCCTTTTTAGCTCAATATCTTGCATGCAAGAATAATTTGGTGCTGGCAAGTGAACTGTATCTAGAATTTACAAGACGTCTGCCCAGGTTATGATAGCAGGCTGCATCTGAAGTCGTTCAAAAAAAACTTCGGCCTCCTCCGCCCCAACCCAAGCAAACGATCTGTTGCAGGGTTGCAAAAAGTATTGAAAATAATTTTTGAAGGGGAAAAAGTAAAAGTTTTTCCCGTGTTTTCTGGCGCATGAATGAAAATGTTTTGATATTTTCTCTTCCTTTCCTAAGCGCTAGATGCATACATACACTGCGTGACAAAAAACAGGGACCATTATTCCGTGTCTCAAGAAGTTTACGAGCATTCTCGATGCAATTCTCTTCGCAACCATCAAAACATTCACCTTCTCTGATTTCCTGTAACATGTCTAACCGACTTTTCTTTGACCGATGTAGTTTTTCCTCCGCCTCTGAAAACTCCTTTGCAAGAGAAATAGCTTTGTCGACTGCCCTGCTACCCCTGTTTGTTATAAACTCTGCAGGAGACTTCTTTTCTTCGCGACCCTGGGTTACTGCTAAGCACACCATCTCCAGTCGCGACTTTATAGATTTCGACTGAATTATATCCACAACGTCGTAGATTGACAAACAATCTCTACGGTGGTGTTTCGCCCTGGAGTTAAACCTTCTTTCTATGCCCCTGCTAGCCCTAATTCAATATTATTCGACCATTTTCAGTTGGATAGTTAACGAGCTAGCTCAACAAATACGGCACCACTGTTATAGGGGTAGAAGGGGAGGGGGTCGGTTGTTCGTGTTCAGTATATGTGGTCGAGATTGTTTTGGACATTATGATAAGGATAAGGTAAGGTCGCTTGAGTTTGTTATTGATAATCCGTTCACTTTCAGTGAAGTCACTGCACCATTAATTGTTTGCCAAGTTTTCTTAGTTCTACTTGTTCTCCTTAAAGCTATTTTGATAATAGGTTTGTTTGGCTGATCTGATTTCCTTGTTAACATTATTACGGATTTGTCAACCATATGTGGTTTTTGTTGAAACAAACATACGATGACAATCATAATAGATTTAAGAAAAAGGGGTAAGTCAACAGGGTTATTGTGAAGAATACGTCCCCCACATTGTCAGACATGGTGGGAGCAAATTTTCCAAACTGAGGAATGTGCCCCCAAGTCTTACTGACAATTTAAACGGCGATCATAACAAAAGATCCAGGTTATACAAACATTAATGAACTTAATTGGTATTATATTTCATATCGTGTGGTTGGCTCTTAAAAAAAAGCCGTTTTTGGCTCCTAAAGGAGCCGTTTTTGGCTCCTAAAGGAGCCGTTTTTTAAATGTTCAAACAGGGTATTGCTTTGCGATCTCGGTGACGGTCGCGTTGAAGCAATTCGGGGGTTCATTCCAGCGTAATGTTCCTTCCACATGAACTCGTCCAAATAGCCGAGTAGCATGACTCGTTGAGTACCTGTCATGCGTTTCAGTTTGGCCTTGACCCTATTCCAATTGGATTCAATGTTCTGTGTGTGAACCCCAGTGCTGTGATTTACTGTCCCGTGTAACAACCCAGGAATCTAGTTGTAAGCTCGCCATCCGTCTGAATGAACCGTACGCGTGCTTCTCGGAAGGACGTGTTCGATAATAGGGTTTCTGCGTTACGTTGCTCCACGCCGACTTCCATACATTGCTGGTCTTTTCGTTGGGTCGCAGATCCGAACACTCAAATCTGGTGATCAGCTACACGGCCACGGTGATATTTTTGTTTGTGATTGAACAGGCACTCGTCAACTGCAAGACGCGTCTCGGACCACCCAGCTTGATTTGCTGTAACAGTCGACGGTTGTTTTCAAAAATAGCTCCAGCTCCTGTGCCGATTTCGATTCAGAATCTTCTTTGCACCAGAAATAAATCAAATAAATGTATTAGTTGATTTTGCGAAGAAGCTCCCATATCGAACAGACAAAGTCGCCTTGCACTGTTTTCTCGTACAGCGCCAACTGATACCGTCCTTGACGGTCTTCTTTCCCCCTCTTTCCCCCTATCCTCATTACCTCAAAATATTTGGGGCAATGACGATCGGAGGAAAGAAGGCTTTTGTCCTTGAAGAACTGCACGACGTCGTGTTCGCTGTCCGAGACGCTGCTTGATGAACAAGGTAGGTAGTAGTCACTGGAGTTGTGATCGCTAGCTGTGATTGTGCTTTCGATATGAATCGAGTAAAGAGGCATGTGTTTGGAAAGTTTTTATATCGTTTTTGTTATGATTAGTCTCTATTTTCGGATCAGTTGTTTTTAATTAAGTACCATTTTTAACTTCATTATTACTTTAGCCTTTAAACGGCGAATAGGGTGCTCTCACTTTATGGGTCCCCTTCGACGTCTAGTAGTGGAAAGCACCCGAAAGATAAGCATTCATTGGGCAAAGTAAAATGGTAGCCTATAATAATTAGCCATGGCCAGCTCCCATGTGGCCTTGTTGCTCAGTTGGTACAGAGTAACGGTTATTTGCTCCGGTGTCGCGGGTTCGAGATTTTTCAGCCTTCTCCGTGTGGGCCCATTTCCTTTCTAGGACTGTCGCTCAGAAAGAACTACTTGGGATATTTGTATAGCACTTCAACTTACCACATTTATATTATTTTATAGGTTTTAATTTTGGCCGACTCCAGACAAAAATTTGGCTTCAGAGCCAAGCGAGCAAAGTAAGTTGTACGCCAGTTCAGCATAGACTTCTTTGATAAAGTGGTGCAGCTGCCGCCACATTATACTTGCTCCTAGTAAGCTCGTTACAGGTGAAACTTTCACCAGTAACGTTCTGCTTCTACACTTTTATAGCTTTCCGTCTTCCAGCCTCTCCAAACTGATGTCTGCTGAAATGAGGTTGTTCTTCACAGCTGAACTAGGTGCAATTCGCCGCCTCCGACCTCTGCTTTGCATTTTTTTCTCTTCTGGAAATGCGACCTTCGTTCCTCTTCCTTCCGTTTTCTGTTTGAAATCCACACTGGCATAAGCTATACGTTCTTTCCAGGATTTGATTCGCGGTGACAGCGCGAGTGAAAACCCACACTTCCACTTCCACACTTTGGTGTCTCAACCACTTTTTGTTCCACACCACTGCTGCAAAACATGACCGAGTAGTTAAAAATAGGTCCTTCCATGGAAAATGCAAGAAACGACCTCGGAACTGGTATATTTAATACAGAACCTCGATTCAGCGCACGCATCACTTCCCCCGTTCGGCTTGGAAACACTTTCATGTTGTTTTTGTGTTTTGGTTTCTATTTTGTGCGCTGCAGTGTTGTTTGTACCTCTAAATTTATATTTTTGCGTTGTGTTTTTATTTTTGCGTTGTGATTTCATATTTGCACTCTGCTTTTTATTTTTTGCGTTGTGCTTTTTGTTTTTGAAATGTGCCTATTATTTTCGCATTTTGACTCTTAGTTTTAACTTGTTCTATTTATTGCCTTGTGCTTTTTCTTTGTTGCGTTGTTCCTTTAAATTTTGTGTTGTCTTTTTATTTTTGGTCGTAATTTTTATTCTTGTTGTTGCTTGAGTTTTCCATTGAGCTTTTTACTTACTGCGTCGCTCTTTTAAATTTTTGCGAGGTACTTTTTTATTTAACTGCGTTGTTTTTTATTTATTTATTTAGTGTGTTAAATTTTTCTCTTTATTTTTACATTTTTATGTTTTATTTTTTCGTTGTGCTTTTTATTATAACTTTGTGATTTTTTAATTGTGTCGTGATTTTTAGATCTGTGTTGTTTTAGTTGTTGCATTGCGTTTTTACTTATTGCGTTTTGAACTTGGCTTTGGCGTTCTGTTCCTATTTGTCAGTCAGGTTGTGATTTTTATCTTATTCTTGCAAACAAACATTATTTTGTGTGCTGAGCCACGTGAGCCACCGTACAAAGCCTGCAATAAATCAACCGATCTATTTACGCACAGACATCGTTGGTGGTAACCTAAACATTAACTGCTGTAATAACTGGTTGTATCCGGATTCAGCCAATGCTAGAGTGATGAATTACAATAAAGACACATTTTCATGAAGCACAATGTTTGAAGTTTTTTCAATGATACAGCTGAAACAAAAAGTCTCCGTTCTCATGATTAAAACTATCACATAAAAGAGTTTGAGATTTGGGGTTTGTTTATCATAAGAGAATAATGATTTCCTGAGCTGGGACAAGGGCGCGATTCCTTTTAAACTTAGTTAAACATATAACATAACAATTTGGAACGTTTTAGCAGCTTTCAATGTTTGCCCATGGCAAAAGATCGAAGGTAAGAAGGATGTCTTTCTTGCAAGTAGTTGTCGGTAAACGATCATTTCAGGAGACAGTCGTTTTTAATTTGCTAGCTCAGTCTGAAGCCTTGCTGATTTAAATAATGACATACAATTTTACTTTGGCAAAGTAAGTGACAGTGTGTGGCAGATAAATGAAGATTGCGACTGGGCCAAAAAGTCTGAAATCAAATTGTTAGAATACTTAATATTAAATTTTTATTTGCTATAATTCTTTGAGTGAAGTAAACTCCAATTTACAAACATAATTTGCGATCCTCAATTATCAATACGTAAAATTGAGACTAAAGAAGAGCTGCGTATTGAGTCAATAGTTGTAAAACAAAATGCAAACTTGGAATTGTCAGCAAGGTGTCAACTTTTGTCATCTGTGATGGCATTATCCTGTAGTGCATCTATGAAACTCGGAAAAACTTATGTTTCATAGTACAATGTCTTTCGTTGTTTGCCAAAATTTCAGTTTGGAAGGTTTTGTATTGAATCAGGTGCTAATGGCCGAGTGAACCGGGTCTGCTGACGCAATAGAAGTACACTGAAACGTTGAAGTTTCTTGCGTTTGTTTGATGAGCAACACATTAGGTGAAATTTCAGATGGAAACCCTCTTATTCTGAACTTCCTGGAGATTTGAAGGCAACAATAGTTTTTAAGTCTCATTTCGACGTTTTTAATTAAAGGCGCTAATGCAGATTGCGAAAGTTTTTTTGTCACTTTGCCGAACGAACCGACATTTTAGTTTTGACTTATGCCTGTCGCGGATGATTAATTTGAAAATTTCAGTTCCGGATTTTGTATTGAAGTGGTACCTGTATAGAATCTGAATAAAATCTCATTTTTTAAACTTTCAGCGAAATCATAAATGGAATTTTTGCCAACAACTCGGATTTTCATAATGCAAACAAAAACCAAATATAAATATACTTTTTTTTTGAGTAAATGACAAAACTTTACCGAATGACAAGAAATTGAAAGGCATTAAGACTACAGTACACGAATAATTAAAATGGAAACCGAAGTTCAACTGATTAAAACAAAAAAGACAAACAGTTTACCGACTATGTTAAAAACGGCTCCTTTCGGCGTCACGATAAGATTATTCAAGCTCGCGAAGGACGTTAGAGGAGTTTTTCGAGCCGAAAACTTACACCAGCAGCGAGATTTCGTTTCAGCAAACGAGGTAAAAAATTGTTAACTGAAAATTAAATCGTAATACAAATGTTGAGACCGAATAGATTGTAACAACATTTTCTTTTGTAAATTGATTTTATTACTTTTTCTCTAATAAAACCAAGGCACAAAGGTGAGGGGAAGTCAGCAATCGAGTCATCACTCACATGCCTCTTACAGAAACAAAATTCTGAATACGAAGACTTTGGAGATGTCGCTTGATGTCGATGGCAACTCTTTCAACGAGACATGGTGTAACCCTCAGCCTGGTTACAGTGTGGAAAGAAACCACACTGAGTTCCGTTTAACAAACCATTCTTGTGGGCCATTTGATGAAGATCATATTTTCAGTGAGCCGTTTGCTCTCACAGTTTTCAAAGCGTTGGCTTATTTCTTCATTATATCAGTTTCTTTGTTTTGCAACTCGCTTGTTATCCACATCGCCCGCATATCAAGGCGAATGCAAAACTCCACGAACCATTTCATTATCAACATGGCGGCTAGTGATTTACTGATGACCATGTTCTGCATGCCCCCAGCTGTTCAGGCTGCAATCGTGGGGCCTTACAAAATGGATTTCCATGGCACTCTGGGTATTGTTGTGTGCAAACTTGTCACATTCCTACAAGGCGTCTCTGTTGCAGTCTCTGTATTGACATTACTCGCAATCTCGTTCGACAGATTCCTCGCTATTGTCTTCCCTTTCGCCCACTTTATCAACTTAAGGGTTGCACGCCTAATTATCTCAATAATCTGGTTAGTTTCCATGGTAATATCAGCCCCGCTTCTATACTCCGTAACCCTGTACGACAGTGATGGTGAAACCGAATGCACCGAGAACTGGAGCCCTCTTTTTAGGGAGCATGCGTACATAGACTATTCCATTTTTGTGTCTGTCAGCCTCTATGTGTTACCGCTGACAGGTATTGCGGCTCTTTACTCGGCGATTGCATGTGAACTGTGGAAACGAAGACCCAATCAAATACATGAACAATCAACAAGAAAGGAGAACCGAGCTGTAATCAGTATGCTTGTAGCAATCGTCGTTGGATTTGGTCTGTGCTGGCTTCCCTATCAAGTTCGGACCATCTTTCTCTTGATTGAGCACAACTTTCCTGAAAGTTTGACTTTCGCAGCAATGTTTCTCGGATATGCCAACAGCGCTGTCAATCCAGTAATTTTGATAACATTTAGCAAAAACTACCGTCAGGGGATTAGAAATGTGTTGCCTTCCGGTTTTCGCAACGTTAACCCCCGTGTCACACCCAACGTGATCGGTGCACCACACACCACCAACAATTTAAACACGAGAGAAATTACGTCATCGAGATACCACGAAGCGATTCAAATGACATGAAGTGCTTGAAGGAGTTCATTTAAGGGCCAAAGGAAGCCAACACTATTTAAAAACGCGGTACTGGAGATAATACAAGTTTTTGGGTTAACGCTGACGATTTAATTACAGTGAATCAGTCAAGGATTCAAAAGGATTGGATTAGAGAAAGGTTCTTTCTGATACGATGTGCACAAAAACAAAATAAACAAAATCCGCTATACAGCTATGTGTCTTGTCTTTCTTGCGAAAGGCCTTGCGAAAGGCCTTGCGACTATACAGTGCTCAACATTGGCAAATACTTTAAACAGCAATGAAACAATAATTTAAATAGCAACTCCTATAACTTATGGATATAACTGCATAGTGCACTGGGATCAACCATTTTCAGGCCATTCTTGGGCGTGGACCCAAACGGTTTCCTACTCCAATGAACTGTTTGGAAAGCCTTGTAAGACAATTACAATTATACAACTGATGTATACTATAGTGCCCGTGCGCAAATCTGGCGTGAATCTTTAGTGTCGTTTTCCCTTTGTTTCTGTGACCAATCATTTTGTCTCTCAAGGTCCACGTAGGTTATCTATACCCTGTTTTCCACAGAATCTGCATTTAGCCAGGTACACAAGAGTTCGAGTTGGCACAAGGAATCGATCTAGAAGTTGCAGAGTTATTAGGAATCTATCGACCAGCTCTAGTGATTATCACGAATACTATTATCTTATGTTTAAAGAAATTTGAAAGTGAGAACCTGGACTGACTCTCAGCACCAGCAAAATCCTAGCGAAACACCAGAGTATTTTAGTTGCCTGAACTCTCGAACAGTACATACATTCAATGCGAGTTTATATCCAGCTCACTTCTGAATTCGTTCTATCTTCATACCCAGATCGATCATACCTAGATCGACGTGACTTGGGGACCACAACTCGAGTTACAAATATAGAAAGAGCGCCTGAATTTGACGTCTGTTAGTAGCGAGCACGTCCATCATGCATCATGTCAAAGAAGCTTCTTTAGTTAAAATGCTGGTGGTAAAGCAAGCACTGTAATACGATGATGACTGTCAAGCAACTCACAGCTTAACCCGTTTTTAGATGTGCTTAGTTTTCAACCAAGACAGTCATTTCCTTAGATATTTACCATAGCATTGCAATTGATACTGCAGTTAGTCGGCTTTGCACTGCAGTGGCTACGTATACATTTCCCCAGATGCTAAAATTACGGCAGCACTTAACTTGTCAATAGTAACTGCTAGTCTTAAAATAGTCTATTCATACTTGTAACTAGTGGAACAAAATGTTGCTGTCTTTCGCTGCTCTAACTCACTAAAAGATAAAGCTTTGTTCGAAAAAAAAGCGAAAACGTGCATGTACGAAAACATTTAAGCGAAGATATAAATAGATCAGTTTCTGACAAATCTTAATTCAAAGAAGAAGTACTTCTTAACAACTGTCCTTTTAGTTGCCTGTCCCACATATACTAATTTGACTGATTAAAAACGCTTTGAAAAAAGGGGTCTTTGATTCAAAAAAGCAAGTTAAAACTTTTTTAGTTGTTTTTCCCCTTTTCGATTTCTTGTTAAATAGACTGTTTAAACTGTCGCGGTTTAACTAAACGTTGTAAATTACCTAAAATCAACTCAGTAAAGTGTATTATGTATACTTGGAAATATGGCACTTTGAAACAGTCTATTTGTAGTCTCCTAAATATTTTCAAAGATAACGTAGCTGCACGCAAATGAATGAATAGCCAGTAACAAATAAGTTTTAATTAGAGTCAAATAAGCGTTGGAAGAGAAATAAAAAGAAGAAAAGAAAAGCTCCTGCAGTTTGCTAACTTTTCCCAAAATGTGTAACGTGACATTTTCATACGTTAATCGTATGGTTCTTAACCCCTAAACACTTTAGGGGATGGTTGGCATTAGGACCTAAAATTGAAGTGTCGCATCAAATAAAATGAAACTTGCAGTACCTGTAGTCCAATTTTAATTAAATTTTCTCTTTAAAATGAGACATCTTTAAACGTTAGTTGCATGGATGACTTCATAACATTTGTACAGATTTGTTCAAATTTCTTCTTTTACATTTTTTGCGTGAATATTTCCAAATTGAAGTTTTAATATACGTGTTTTCTAGTAATTTCAAAAGTTTACTATAACTGAATTTTCATGGCGGGCATGTTGTGAAACGATTGTCGACATACCAAAAGTTCTTATGAAAACTTGATTGTTCTCATGAGAAGTAAGCTAAAGCAGCATGCATGCCAAATGGCGAGTTTTTTTCTGTAGCATAAAATTGAAAATCAACGAGGTCCAAATACCTCCCCCAACAAAAATTGGTATTTTTCGAAAAGTCCAGACGTTTATGTGCTAAGTAGCTTTTTTACGCAGAAACCTTATCTTAGGTGACAGGATGGAGAAGTAAGTGCTTTTCAAAATGTGTTAGTTTCTGAACTTTAACATTGCAGTTTTGGTGTAAGTAATGTTCTTTTTTGCTAATTATAAAATTACCAAATACTGCCTTTGCTCTCAACTTCAGTTTCCCAAAGCTTTTAGAATTCCTTTCCCCAAGCAAAATCAATTAGTGAAATTATTTTTATGTGGTTTATTTTTCACTTTCCTTTGAGTCGATCGCCTTTCTCAATTCCTTAGAATAGCTTCATACTCAATCACCGTTGCTGGGACGGAGGAACATCTTTGCCATGTGTTTTGGGACTCTTATTTTGTACTTTTCGCCCTGTAGATAAAATAGAAAGCTAAAGGGACACTGTTCCTGGCAAATGATAAAGATTAAAACATGCTTGTATCTTTCTTAAAAGCGAGTGAAATACTTGTTCAATAAAACTTTTTTACTATAGTTTGCTTATTGCATTTTTCAGGAAAATTTATGTTTAATCTTCTAGTTTAACAGTTTTAGAGAGATGTACAGCTTCACATTTAATTACTGTATAACGCTTTTGGGATTTTCAGGAAACAGCAATATAAAAGTAAAGTTAAACTGTTTACCATGTTTCGTTTCTGAAATGCTTGTAGATGCTAGAAGTTGTTTTTTTTGTGTTCTTCACAGCGTTCGTGTATAGGTACTGCACGATTTAGCCTAAATAAATTGTTATTGTTGTTATTATTATTAGTAGTTGGTCAGTTTCGACCCGTTTATTGTTAGTCAAATTCGTTCTGTTGGTCTGTTTTTCGGTTTTGTTTATGTCGTTAATTAGTCGTTTGTAAGGTGCCGGTAATTGTTGACATCTGTTGATAGGCGTTTGTTC
>JAOBYE010353650.1:0-14851 GCA_025403585.1 Parazoanthus swiftii | reverse complement strand
AGGGTGTGTCACCCCAACGCGGATTCCTACAAGGACCAAACCCCCAAGCAGATATACCGTAACCATGAGAACGAGAAGAAGAGGGCTTACGCAGACAGGGTTCTTCAAGTAGAACAGGGAACTTTCACTCCATTGGTGTTTACATCCACCGGAGGAATGGGCGAGGAGTGCAAGAGGTATCACAGTAGGCTTGCAGAATTAATCGCCGCAAAGAAAGGGGAGGATTACGCAACAACGGTGTCTTGGATCAGATCAAAAGTCTCATTTGCGATCCTCCGATCCGCCTTAATCTGCCTAAGGGGATCAAGAACTGTAAAGAGAAACAGGAACATTGACATTTATGATATGGACTTTCAAATAGAGAATTCTCGTACTGCAATTTAGATCGAATATTTTTAATATATAGTTCTTCTTTTATTGTTGCTCTCGAAGTCGTTTTTACTATTTTTCTACATTTTTAAAGACACTGTTTTATTATTATGTAAATAATATGTTTATATATAAAGTTCTTATTCGAATAGTCAAATCATTGTAATTCTTTTAGAAATTGGTTAATAAAGTTGTCATTTTATTTAAAAAAAAAACTATTACTATTACTATTACTATTACTATTACTATTATTACTATTACTATTACTATTGCTATAACTATTACTATTACTATTACTATTACTATTACTATTACTATTACTATTACTATTACTATTACTATTACTATAACTATTACTATAACTATTACTATTACTATTACTTTTACTATTACTATTACTATTACCATAACAAACACCAATACCATTACCAATGTGTTCTCATTATCGTTGCTGATACTACTACTTCTACTGTTAATGTTTTTACTATTGTGGTAGATTGCCTTAGTCAACTCCACAAAAACTCTGGTTTTATTTTAGGCTAGCCACTGCGTCTGAACAATCAGCTCTAAATACTGAATCATCGGTGTAAAAATCTTAACATGATGATAATTAAAGTTTAATCGCGACAGCTTTTGCTTTTTTGGTGTAAATCAAGTGATGGACAGTTTAGCTAAGTATAAAAAAAAATTTGCCACAAAGTTTTAACAGCGTAATAGTAAGATAATGATAAAAGAATGGATAAATAAATGAATGTGAATGACTTAAACATTACAAGGGAAAGTTACAGAGCTCGCGCCTCAATTGACACTCGACGCCTTGCAACTGTAATTGTTAACTTTTTACTTCTGTTACTTCCGATGCCGTGGCTGTAACTTAGTAGTAAGCAATAATTTTATATTAACAACTTTATTTAAATACTTGAATGATAAATTTACAAAATTTGAAAAAATCAAGCTCACAGTTGAATAACAAAAACTTACAGTCTTCCCGAACAAGATAACGTTATGTTTGAAGCTTTTCCGACAGTACAGATGTATATTTGACTTCTCAACAAAATCAGACAGTATTACAACCATCTTGACACACACGATGAGTAAAAGTTGATCAATTAATCAATCAGTTTCAAACAACAAAACTCTACACGTTGAAAGCTTGCATCCAACGATATTACCCATAAACTGAAGTAGTGTTTATAACAGTAAGCCAGCTGTGTGTGTCATTTGAGCCTTGTTACCGTGTATTAGGTTCGCCATACTGCAACTCATAAGTGAGAGAATTCGTGCTTTGTTAAAAAGCGTTATCTTGTAGATTCAGCTAAACTATACAAGACTAATTTGTTTTACGAATTTATCGAATGTAATTCTTTAATGTCATCAGGACATAGTAATGCGCGGCCTGACCTCGATAGAGTCATTTCTGAGACCAATGGGGATTTTTCCTTTTCGTATCATATCAAAGACAGCATGTTCCCATTTTTGTAAAACATGTTAATTTTCGTTTTGTACTAACAGGTTCATTGTCAGACAAAGGGTGATGTGTCCAATAAAATGTAAATTTCATTTTCAAGTGGGGATTTCCGTTGGTATAGCTAGTTGATGAGAGCAGGTGTTTTATCAATTAGTTGAATAGTTGCAATAGTTGGCACGTTAGCCTGCCGTTCTGATGTCTTAGTGTTGTTCGATATTTCTTCACATTTTATCGCATGATAACTTTTGTTTGTGTTCAGATGTTTCAGAATTGAAATAATTAAACTTTGTTAGCGTTTTGATACAATGTTGATTGGTTCTTCAAGCCGTGGGAGGTCTTAAAGATTAATTCAAAAAGAAATTGCTACAGAGCTTAGAAAACCTTGAACAGAAATCTGTTCTAATCACCAGCTCTTGAACATCATATGGTATTGTGATTTCGCTTTCTATTTAATTGAAGGAGGCATTTAAAAAAAGGAGACTCCGTAAGGTTTCGGTTTTAACTAATTGCATAGTTCACTAATTAATAACGAAATCAACTACTTTTTCAAACATGTCAATCGACTAGTTTGAATCGAGTAAAATCTTTGACGTTCCTCAACCCGTTGTTCCAACCCGATATTCACCACTGCGCCGCGTGGTAGTACGAGTACTGGTGTCAGTTTCACAAATTTATCACTCAGACAAATTAAAACTGATAATAACGAGACCACAAGATCGACATTTGAGTATCGATGCTTGTTTTTGTAAAGGTCCATGCATATTCACGAAGCCAAGGTCATGATATGCTTCTCTTCCGACGTCTTTGTTCGAGTGTTTTGACATCATTATAGTTACCCATTATAATCAACAATTTAAAGTTTTTAACAAACTGCTTCCAGCAAGAATATTGTTTCAAATAGAAATAGAAGCGCTTGTTGCTGAATTTGTTTTAAAATTCTTATTCCCATTAATCGCCACGTTTCGTCGGCAATTTTCAGAAATATTTTATGTGTAAGAGCACAGATATATTTTCCGGCCACTCCTTTTTCAGAATCGCGTGTTCTGGCCCTCGCTTTTCCAAATTTCTTGATCTTCCTTTGGTATCGGTATCAAATGAGTTGATCGGTCGTGAGAACAAGACGGTCACTTTCCCCAAACTCTCAAAGATGAAACCTACGATTCTCCAAACTTATTAGGACATGCACGAAAAAAGGTACGGAACTCAATCAACTTGTCATTTGACGTTTTCTGGGGTGAATTTCGTGAAAGGGTTGTAAAACAAATGAACAGACTGACCCCACAAGCACACCCTCTTCCTCCCCCTTGCCGTTGACGTTTCTCTATCTTCTTAGTTAATACGTTGGTCATATACCTTAATGTTAATTTTAAAATATGTCGTCACAAATATATTTAATTCGAAACAGTTAAGTTAACATTCAACATACGGCTTGTAAATGTGTATTGCACTAAATTTAGTTTAAATTGATGTCATAGCAGCATGTGAACCAATTGCAATGTGAAGCCTTAAAAACACTCCATGCTTACTTCTAGTACACGACCTATTCCTTTTCTTGCCATTTCTTAAATTTGATATTTGTTAATTTTTGGTTTTGTAAAATTACTTTTGCTGATACTTTGAGGAATTTTTGGCTTGAATCTCCGATTCTGACAAAAAGCAGACTCAATAGTGTGCATCACCTCTAAACACAATAAGAAATTGAAAAATACTTGAATGCCCGAAAATCTCATAGAAGAGGCCAAAGTCTATTGTACATGCAAGTTCTATTTCGGTGACCAGCAAATGATACTTGTGAGTGAATAATCAATCTTTATTTATTCTTATGACACAAATATTTACGTAAACAAACAAGTAGCACCATAGTTGTTCAGTTCACAAAGTCTATGAATATAAAATACATTTAAAATTTCTATAAAAACACTTAGCCTATGTTGCAAATTCTTTCGTTACACCACCTTTGCTGGTAAAAGAACAAACAAAAATAGCTTTGACATTTGCCGAAAAGTATTTCAGTGTATGTTAAACGGCCCGTAGGCAGGATTTTTGTTGGAGGGGGGGGGGGGGGGCTGCAAATTTCGTAAACTTGGATTCTTCAGTAAAAGCCAAGTTTAAGGGACAAACACACTAATGGCCGTTTATTTTAGTCGTCTTAATAAACCTCCAAATGCGGACCCTTTTGGGTCCGTGGGGTGGTGCGTACGCACCTAGCACACCCCCTGCCTACGGGCCTGTTAAAGTTGCACGTTTGTTCTTGCTTTAATAATGGTTGCAGGTGTAACACTTTGGCATAAAAAAAAATTAAAAATTGAGTCAACAGCGGGGGTTGTGTAAAACTTGGAGCCGAAAAATCTACAAAAGTTTAGCCTCACAACCTCTTATCAGTATTCGAACACCACTTATTTCTTACAGTGCAGGTGCCAAAACCGTGAATATGAAACGTATTTGTTGAGTGACTTTCTTGGTGTCAAGCCGGAACACCATCCTAACCACAAATCAAGCCAGCAAATAAACTGGCACATGGCTGCAATTATGGTAGATTCCCTTCTGATCGGTTGAGTAATTAATCTATCTGGCGGGTTGAACCCTGCTAGATTGTTCTGTGATTAGCAATGAAGCACTATGTATCAGAATTCACAGTTTCGTAGCCGTACTGTTAACATAAAAACTTAAAATCTTAAAAAAGGAATGAATAATGTTATTTGCATGGATAAATCCGGTTAAGTCAACTGTAAGAAATTCATTAATTATGTATTGCAGACAGAGTGAGAGTGCGACGTTTACATCGCAGACTTTGACTTTTTTAAATAGATTCATCAGCTTGCCTTTTTGCAAAACAACTTTACGTTGCATAAAATAAGATATTTGGAAAATCAGTTCAAAAGATTTGGATAGACATTGATTTAAATTATATGTATTTACTAGCCTTCTCACCTTCCGAATTATCCTCATAGCTTAGCTGCTACCTAATACCTATCTACATACCTCCCTGTTACTTGTATACTTATCACCTACCTACCTACCTACCTACCTACTAACCATCAATCTACCCACCATAGGTTCCACCTACGATTCATCCACCTACCTATTAATTTTCGTTGCTTCTAGTCTGCCAACCTTAACCAAATCTACTTCTTCGTGCTTTGTAACCTCCTTACCTACCTCTGCCCTACTCTGTGTTTACCTACTCTCTTCATTCTCTCATTCCTAACTCTACATAGCCACCTACTTATCTGAATAAATGCAAGCACTTACCGACTTATTTACATACCTGTCTGATTTGAGCAACATTCCTTCATACCTTCTGTTGTACCTACTTACCTACCTACCTTCCTACCTGCTTACCTACCTACTTACTTACTTACCTACTTTTCTATCTAACGTTCACTTTTCTTCCTATTCACTTGTGGTTTTGCCTGCTTAAATAGCAATATCAACTTGGGTACCGAACACGGCTATACCTGATTTCATCATCATCATCATCATCATCATCATCATCCGTCTGTCGTAAGACAATAGTAGCGCCCTTTCACAGTTCACGAGTTAAGTTGGATGGCAGCGTCTTGTGTGTTTCAGCAGTCAGTTTCTCGCATGACAAATATCCGTGCCGCAGGTGTTGCACACAAAACTGGACGGCTGGCTGGAGGCCTGGTTCTGCTGTCTCTGTTATCGTCGTTGCCTCTTGTCCTCCAGCTGGCGGTTTCTCTTCTTCTCGCCCCTTCTGACTCCCTCGCGAACAGCGTGTCGCCAGTAGCCATGGTTAGTTAGCAGTGCACATGCCCAAGCCAACGCAAGCGACGTAGAGCATAAGGTGCATGCTGAGGGATCCTGCTGTCGCCAGCACTTTGGTGTTTGACACCTTGTTCTGCCAAGTGATGCTCAGGATTCCGACGAATACAGCGGAGGTGGACGTTCTCAAGGCTGTTCTCTTGTCACTGCATGGTACTGAGGACGCACACCTAGTATACCCTGAGTTTGGTGTTCACCGTCAGTTGATTGTTGTCCCACACTCTCTTACTCAACCTCAACATGACGGCGGCAGCTTTTGCGATGCGTTTAGTAATTTCTGCATCGAGTGAAAGATTATTGGCAACTGCTGAACCCGAGTAGGTGAAGTGTTCGATAACCTCGAGTTCGTCGTTGTCAATGCTAACTGATGGTGTTGCAGGGACATCCTGGCCCAATGATCTTCAGCCCAAACTCCCTGCAGGAATCTGCGAACCGGTCCACCGGGCGCTGGAGATCTTTTTCTGTGAAGGAGGTCAGAACGGCACCATTGGCGTACATCAACTCCCAATGAGCACCGTACGGGTCTTTGTCTTGGCCTTCAAGCGGGACAGGTTGAATAGTTTCCCATCGCCCCTTGCATGCAGATGTACACCTTCTTCTCAGTCTTTCGATGCGAAGCTCAGGAGCAACGAGAAAAAGATGGCGAACAAGTTTGGCACGCTAGGACACATCCTTACTTTACGCCGCTCTTGGTGGAAAAGGGTTCAGATGATCCGACGTCAAAGTTGACAGTGCCCTTCATATCATCGTCGAAAGAGGCGATGATACTGAACAACTGATCGAATCTGTAACTTAATGACTGCCAGGTAGACGAGCTGTATGGGGATCTTCTAGAAGGTTGCATGATTCTTGCTCGACATACGTCCCCTAATTAACTTGTAGCTGGCCCATTAGTCAAGTCAACTTGACGTTGTGCTTAATTTACAAACATTCTGTCTATATTTCTAAGCCTTTTATACATATTCATTCATTAATACGTATTATTACATATTATTATATCGTTTCTTCTCGTTCGTTCAGTTTCCTTTCTATAACGTATGCAAATCAAAACCAAACCAATCTTGTCTAATTTGTCCAGAGTCTAATTGCGCCACTGTTACATTTCAATATTTTCAGATTCTAAAAGAGTTTGCAAAGACGAAATGCAAGTGTCGTGGAGTTTCCGGATCGTGTAGTGTCAGAACATGTTGGAAAAGCGTCCCCGTGTTTCGAGAGATTGGTCGCATATTAAAAGAACGGTACGAGTATGCGGTTCTTATTAAAGTCAGCAACAGGAATAAAGGAAAACCCGGAAGACTTAAGCCAGTACACAAGAAAGTCAGACGCAGTGCCTTACAGTCAGAGCTTGTGTACTTTGAGAAATCTCCCTCTTACTGCGAGCCAAATCCGAGGTTGGATATCCCTGGCACGCACGGACGCGCATGCGCCCCAGACTCGTTAGACACGAACAACTGTGATCACCTGTGTTGTGGAAGGAAACACCATACGCGTTTAATGAATGTCGTGAAGAAATGCAAGTGTCACTTCAACTGGTGTTGTTACCGAATTTGCCAGAAATGCAAGGAATCTGTGAACACTTCAGTGTGCAACTAAAGTTTTGCTTCAGATACGATTCCGAGTATTGCTTATCAAGAAGCTTTGTAGATACCCACTCGTGTCGGTAGAGGAACTCCATTAGCTTCTGTCAGGTAGATATTCAAGATTAAAACTAACAATCAGAGCAACTGAAGTTGCGATCTTTGGAGATGACATTCAGCGTCTAGGGTGACAGTGTCTGATTATTTCCACCTGAATAACCTCGTGGAGTTCTAGAGCGGCGGCTGTTTAGGTCTTCGGCATTAGAATGTCGGTGAACTTCGAACAAAGATCCATTGAACCCTTAAGAACCCTTAATTCTTTTGGTCGCAGTAGTTCAATGTTTTCATACAAATAGGCCAACGTTTACAGTATGAATGTTTTATTGGATAAAGAACCTTGGTGGGACTAGTTATATAGTCTAGATATAAGCATTTATATCGCCCGTATTGATTGGAACTTGACGGCGTTAGCATAACTCTATCAAACCAAAGTTACGGCTCTGTGAAGCTAGTTAGTTATGTGAATTTAGCATATATTAACCTTACAACATAAGGTGATCGACCCTGTGGAACTTTCTCGAGCTCCCTCCTAACATTAGAAAAAATGTAAGGACATTGGATACTGTTAAACGCCACTTAAGGACCTGGATTTTTTAAAATAGCATTAAATTTCCTTAAATTTTAAATGTAATTTTACCATTTTAACAACTTTAGTTTTCTTAAGCTTATACACGGAATTTGCAAAATTCACACGTTCACAGGAACAAGACGGCGGACTCTCACGGCTCATTAAATATTCTTTTAGTCATGATAATGGTTGTTCATGGCTTGTTTTGGCTATCTATGGTTAGTGCATGAGGGTTAAAGTTGGAGTTACTTCTGTTTCGTAGAAAAGAGCAAGAAGTCAATAAAATTTTGGTTGTTGGTAGCGAATTCAGTGGTTGGTGTGATGGCATACATGGTGACTCCCGGCTGTTCGAGGTCCCAGGTTCGAGACTTGTCGTACTCGCAATTCTTCTTTTTTAACTTCAAGTTTTTTAAAAAAATTTTTTACGTTTAGCTAACCGTCATCGTGTTCATGACGTCGCGTGAATTTAGCTAAGTTCTGGCTTGAGGAGCGAAGTGTTCTGGCAGGGCATGAAGGTTTTAAGAGCTGTCACTATTATACTGGGGCGCTTTCTCATTAACTGATTAAGGACTTGTAAGTCAGCAGAAGAATTTTGCAGAAGGTTTACTGGTCAAAAGGTAACGAGCGGAGTTCATTAAGTATTGGAGTAATGCGTTCATACTTTGAATTAAGAGTCAGCAGGAGCCGGACTACAGCATTAAGGACGTGTTGCTGAATATTTAGGTAAACCTAACAGAAGAGTCTAATTTAGAGGTCACAAATTGAGGCATGGATGAGAATTTCAGTGGTCTTTCTTGATAGGTACTTTCTGATGTGCAATATGTTCCGCAGATATGTTCCACAGCTTGTAGAAGGCAGATTTTGTTTATCAGGGACATTAGGGAGCTTACGATGCTAGGACGGGAACGTCAACGAAGACGGCTGTTAAATTTTTGACTTTCCGTTTTCCCCATTCTTATTTGTATAACTCATTTGTTTCTTTTTTGTTTTACCTGAAGGTGTGTGAATATGAAAAACTATAGACTTTAACTTGAAATCTGCACGAAGATTAAAATGATTCATACTCTTACGTTCACGTTCTCTACAAAACTCCAGAACTGAGCTTTTCACGTTCTGTTTTCAAAAGACGACGACGGAAAGTATGCTAGCTGGATGCATTCCCACGTGAAGTCACTCTTTTCTGTAATTAAGTCTATTGTTTTGTAACGTTATCGTTGACGTTGCCGTCTCAGCATCTTAAGTTCCCTATTGTCTTATCAAGAACTGCGCCGATGTTTTTGACTGACAGAATTGGACGGGTATATTGTGTCAAATGAAACAGGAAGTATTTTATAGTCGGCCAACAAGATAACTAGTTTGGAAACAGTACGTATATATAAGATCACTAGCATTCCAGTAAGTAGCAGTAAAGACGCTGACTTGTACAATTTTCCCTAGAAATATTGCAAAAATTTGCAAGAATTCGATACCTTGGTAAACTATGCATTGAGAGTTTTTGAACAGTACGCGAGTCAATAAATTCAGAATTATCTGGAAAAAGTTCGTGGTCGGATTAATTTGAAAGGTCATTTTTTAATCTGCTAAATCTTCATCTATAAACAATTTCAAGTAGATGCAAAAAAAAAACGGGTAGGGCATGGTGCCAATTATGGAAACATTGTGATCCTAATATACCGTATGTCGCGAGCTCACAAAACGCATGTCCGTGAGTTTTTGTCATATCTTGAATTGTTTTAATCTGTTCTGACAACGAATAAGAAAACTTCGTTTGGGGTTGAAAATAGATTTAATTAAAACTTTATATCGACAAACTCACTGAAAACGTGTGTCCAAAAATGAAAAATCGTAAAAGCACCTAGCCTTGAAAAAGTGCCCACGCACCCTTAAATAAACGCCTAGGGCGCATACCCCAATGAATGCGGTACCAGTCCTCGGCAATATTTCATATGTGCGACAGTAGTTAACTCTTATAAGTGCTGTGAATTTTTTGTGACCTTAAAAGAGCGATCTCTAAAAACAGTGAGGATATTGAGCAGTTGGCAAAAAGCTTACCTTTATTACAGTACTTAAACTACTTAAAGCAATATATGTACCACTCCAAACAGCAGTAAAGTTTAGGTCCGCAAATCTAAAGAGCCGAGAATACACACAGAACTGACATAGATTAGAATACACACAATATCCATAAAACCTGATACCGGCACACCAATAAAAATCTAGTTAAGTTTCAATGACACAGTAACAATACTGGTGATTATGAACATATCCTTGGTCAAATTGGCCTACAAAGACTGCCTAAGGATTATCATTTTCCATGTTTTCGCAAACTATAGGCGAGTTGGCAATATAGCCTCTCCGGTATTAAGACTGTTCAAAGTTTTCACCATCTCAAAATGAGTTTTTACTTATTTCAAGTCACGTCCTCAAAAGTTAAGGTCATCTGCAAGGTTTTATAAATTCTTGTTTTTGTAATCATAACAAATCACAGTTTGACTGTACGGCATTTCGACACTGAGAAGGGACGTGGGTACAAAACATCGTAAACATTGCATTTGTCCTTCGAAAGTAAACCTTCCCTGATCAGTCAATATAACTATATTTTCCTCCCACAGTACAAAATTGTAAGTTATAACTAGCAGATAGAGGCTTTTCTCTCCAATGACAACTGTCAAAACCAAGCCATATAAGTCTAACATCTCCACTGATTTTCAAAAATGACGCAAACCAAATCAAAATGTCTTTACACAGCGCCGTAAAACAACGTAGAGGAAGTGCAGAAGTTTATATTTAACTAAGATCAAAGAAAAGGTAAAATATCTAAACTACCCGATCTATTCGGCCGCAACACGTAATTCTTTATTAGACAGGTTTGAAGCAATTATTTCAAACCATATATATTGAAACCAAGGGCTTTCGGCACACAATACGTTTATCCTGTATTGCTCATGCGGTACACCAGTTTCCAAAGTGTTGACATCGAAACTCTTTTGTTCTAAGTGCTTTTAAACCCTTTATTGGTCACGCGAGATACTGCTGCTATTTCAAAATATATATTTACAGGAAAATATACGCAAGACATGATGAGAGCTCTAGCCTTGCCAGTTGCTAAACGGCTGAATAGCATTGACCCATTACTATTAGTATTATGCTCTCCGTGGTTCATTCGCCTCAAGACAGGATAATGGAAGGTACACGATTAATAAAAATAAAAATAAAAATAATAATAATAATAATAATAATAGTATTAATGACAACGATAATGATAATGATGTTATCAAAATGGTGATGATAATGATACTGATACTGATAACGAAATGATAACGATAATGATAACAATAAATTTAAACTTACATAGCGCACATGCATATCCTTTAAAATCCAAAGCAGTTTACAAAGTATTGCTAAAGTAAAAACGATCGATGTATTTAATGAGCAAATTAAGGGAAATGATAGTGATGATGATAATGATAATGAAATGATAATAATAATTATAATGATAATAATAATAATAGTAATATTAATATTAATAGTAGTAGTAGGTTTTTTTAAATAAGAACGTCAAGGCCGAAAAAGGCATTTTAAGAACAAACTAATTGAGACTAGGAGAGCAAAACATCGTTAGAGAGCAGTGCAATTTCTGTCATCTTGAAAAACGAGTTAAGACCCCTCGGTCCAAACACACCAAAATTATTTTTTTTTAAAAAAGAAAGCCAATAGTACGTAGGCAACAAGGTCATCATCAGGATTTTGAGCTTAAACCAAATTGTTTCGATTAGTATTTTACACAAAATCTCATTTTTCGGAGGGTAGCTTGTCTAAGTTGCTGAACAAGCAAAACGATTTTAGCAAAAAACAACAAAGTTAACAAGCGATAGGACTACATATTGTCCATAAAGGGGAGAGCAATCAGACTGACCTCCACGTTTCCCCGATCCTCTATCAATGGGTAGCTGATACTTGATTATGAACACTTCTTTTGACCGTTATTTAGATGTCGTCATTACTAATGACGTCAACATGGCTAGCATGCACGAAAAATGTCAACTTTTTGTTAACTTGGAATTTGTTGTTTTCTTTTAGATACTTCGTAGTTTTAGGCTATAAAAGGATGCTTTCTATTTCCAATATTATATCCAGTTACTCAATCTCTCAAAAATCCAAAATTCCAAGTTTGGGGCCAAAGGCCGCCATTGTATTCGTTGTTATGACAACAGCAGCTAAATAATTTTAATTACCAAAATATGCATTTGGAAATTAATTAGTGGGTCATACACTAGCCGCATGCTGAAAAGCATACGCTTTTCCTAACCGTCTGAAAAGAAAACCTCAAGAATTAGTGTTTTGCAAAATAGCTGTAGTTTTCTAGGCCATTTCTGATGTTTCTGAATGTAACTTTATTCCCTGTTACTCTACCTCAACATATTTGAATTAATTTTGCTAGAAGAACGGGAGGGGGGAGAATTTGGAGGGGGGGGGGGGCTATAAGAACCTTGTAAATTATCATGGACCACCGACGTTCCTTGCTGTTCTGTGTCTTGCTAAGATTTGTTAAGTAAAGATATAAATGTAGGCCCACGCATATTCATAGCGATTGTATGTAAGAATTACAGCGAAGAGACAGAAGAATGCCAAATGCTCGACAAGTTTGAAGAAGCTCTGTCATACCGGTAATTCTCTATTAATTTGTCGTTTTCTTTTCTTTTCAAATTCCGTATGCTTGTGCTTATGGTTACGTCAAAAGATAGACTTTACGTAGATCACGGGTATTCGTCTGTCTGTCTGTCTATGGGTGAGTAATAGTCAAGCTCACGAATAACTAAGATAAGAATAGCCCCAAACAAAATAAGGGGAAAAAACTTGTATGGCTGTGACTAGTTGCATGGACAAGGAATGTCATACTCGATCACGTGTGTCCTACTTATGAGGTTGTCTCAAGAGTAAGGGCATGCACGTTTCATAATCATACATGCAATTCCTCTGCTCTTTAAGAGTTCCGCAATGGATGGCTCTGTTAATGGGCTTACTGAACAAAAACCTAAGGTTACAAATCAATGTTTAATCGATGTCTCGATTGTTTTTATTTTTTTCTTGCTGAAGTAACAATCAGAATCATTATAGGATTTAGAAATGATACAAACAAACTAACAAATAGTTTCCGACTATTTTTCTGCTCAGGCATGCACTGTAGAGATTGGATTTCCGTTCCAATTCATTGGTAAGTGGTTAATACCTTCTTTCCATATGGTTTACGCATTGTAACGAACAGTGAGATCGAACCATCTTTTAATTTTCAAGCATATGAGATAAGGCTTGCATTAGGCTATGTGTGACCTTTTGTTATTTTAGTTTAAAAAATCTTAGCTGTCCAGTGTTTGCGAGTAAGCCATAACAATATATTTGGACCAACCTTAAGGCGATGGTATCAAGCCAATGTTAACTGGGGCCAATACTTCAGGAGGCTAAAAGCCACGACTATAAATAATTAATAAGTGGTTTGATGGTGATCTACATTCAAACAGTATTCCTGCGGCAACAAAATCACCACGTTAAAATAAAATTAATCAATTTCTTCTAGTTATGTCCGAGTTAACCACTGTCAAGTTGAAGCTGGGTGTTTAGGGGTGGACCACATTTAATACCTAGGGAGAGAGGGAGTTCTGTGCATGAAAATACTTATACGCATTTTGTTTGTGCTTGAATTATTGTTGACATGTGACCTTTGCCTTTGCTGCTGATGCTGCTGCTTAATTTTTTTAGGGCAACTTTGCTTTACAGGAAATGTTTACGGGAAGCGCCCTTCTCCCTTCCAATATACTTTAATATGTATAATGGTTCACCCCTTACTTGCGTAGAACCCGAAAAACAGGTGGGTTGCGACATCTTGTTTGACATACAAGGTTCAAAATAACAAGTGTTTGTCCCACACTGGTCACAAAGCCACGGTCACGTAACACTATTAGTGAACTTGTCGGTCATATGGCGTGTATGAAGATATACAAGTCCAGCGACAATAATAAACTTAGTAAAGGGACAAATTTGAAGATTCGGCAAACTGTGTGCCGTTTGCGTCACATCTTCCACCGAACTTGTAATGATATTGCTCAACGGTTGTACAGAGTAGTATTTAAGTCTTAAGGTCGATGACAAGCACAGTTGTAAATGATTTAGTGTAAACAAAGTTTCTTTCCAGGGGACTTTCAAAAGAGGAGTTTGTATTCAGACATATTTTAAATCAATCGCATTTAATTCATATTTTGCGTGACCTTCAAAAGCAAACACATTTGCTCCTAAAACTTCAGCAACTTAATTAAAAGCTCATCATTTCCAAACAGCCCCAAATGGCCTCATTTATAACATACTTTAGAGTGAGAATGTAAACTGAATTCTTGTACTTTAAATCAGAAGAGAGGCGCGCGCATTTACAATGAACCTAGATGACAGCTCCGAGGTAATGCAGTTTATAACTCTGAGAATCTAAACAAAAAATGAAAGTCTTCCCTAAGTTTGTATTTATTAGCTATTAAGTAAAAGGTTATAAGAACTTTTTTACATTGGTTTCTATGTATCATACTGAAATATAGGGAAAGACTGACTACGCCTCAAGGATGTTGTCTCGCAAGGATTAAGAAGCTGTCGACACCGTATTATTGCCATCCCATAAACAACCTCTAACAAATGTTCGCTTAAGGCCATGAAGCATTAGTCGCCACTCCCTCTGTATTGAATACATCGTGCCAATTTGTTGGCAATATGATTTTAACTTCAATAAATGCTAAAACTGATTAAGTTTCGTGTGTAAAAAGTTTTGCTGTCGTTTATCTTTCGAAAAACTTACTTTTGTTTCAACGTTCATCTGTTTTTGTTCAAGGGCATCTTCACAACAATCGACAATACTGCTCCTCTACTACTAGAATTACTATGACTACTACTCTACTACTACTACTATTACTACTACTACTACTACTACTACTACTACTACTACTACTACAACTACTACTACTACTACTACTACTACTACTACTA
>JAOBYE010353539.1:4843-14853 GCA_025403585.1 Parazoanthus swiftii | reverse complement strand
CCTGAATTTTTTTCAGGCCTTATTCTCAACTGCTTAAGTTGAGTACTTTACTGCGAAGATCTTTCATTTGCTTAAAAAGCTATTAAAATTGCAAGACTTTTGAGTTAGGTCGTTTACTTCAGCTTTGTTTGTGTGGCGTACGTGTTGTCGATACTAATTTAAGCCCTTTTTAACTATCTTAAATACCGGTAAACTAATATTGATATAGAATTAATTTGTCTCAAGTTTTATTTTGTTTTTGTTGTACAGGTTCGAATTCTTTGTAGTACAATATCCATTGTTGCACTTTAGAATGAATGGAGTAACACTACAATAGACAAAGTCAATCAATAAAAAGAAAGAAAGAAAGGAACAAAGTATTGAATAGATAACAAAAATTAATTAAATGAATGAATGAATGAATGAATAAATAAATAAACAAACAAACAAATAAATAAATAAATAAATAAATAAATAAATAAAGACCTTTGGTTAACATCATATTCTGAGTAGGTAACTCTAACACCTGGTCCTATAAAATCGTCTCATGATTACACAGCAAACACATCTGTTACTAAATGTTGAGCACCCAGCCATGTACCCTTCTACAAACGTGCTCCATTGACGCCCCCCTCCCATTTCCCCCTCCGTATTCGGCCTTTTCCCGGCCTCCACTTCCAGTCTGCTACTGTAAATTAAACCAAACTGTCATTCGGCATCTCACATCTGAGCAACCAAGCACCGCCAAGCACCGGTCCTATGGTAGTAAACAATGTACGCGTTTCCTGGTCATGTTTATATCATAAATGTTTTGTATGATAGCATGTAACTTGAGATTTAACTGAAAACAACAATGAATGAACGTTCTCATGATCACAACACCGCACGTCCAGTCATGACCAAGCGCTCACTCTCATCTCAAAATCAGACGTTATTCAGATGAACAGTAAAAGTGGTGTAGCAATAAGAAAGTAATCCCCACGCGCTCACAATCCAGTAAAACTTAAGTGGTTTTATGTAATATTTGCTTGTATCAGTTTTGGCTGAGTGTCCGAAGTTCACGATTCTTTATTGCCGGGAAGTCACGTTTTCACAGCGGAGTCCAGTCGATCATGATACGGATACGGGGGTAACAACCACTCTTGATAAACCACTTCTAAAGCGGCTGGAACTCACGATTGTAGAAGATACGAATGAGCTGTTCAATTTTAGCAACAAGTCAAAATAATACACGTCAGTGTTGCTGCAGCTTTGTTTGGTAATTCTTCTGGGTGACGCGAAAAAAAAAGCATAAAACGTTTCATTTGAAACTTTGAACAGTATTCTCTGTACAAATAATATGTTGTAGTTTGTACACAACAGGCAAAGCTTAAACAGGCAAAGCTGAGCCCCGTATGTTCGTGCTATTTTTGTCAGAGCTATTTAGAATTATGCAGTTTTTGTTCTGTTTCTGTTTCTATTTCTATTTCTTTTTACTGTCCGTTTGTGCAACTGTTCTGTAATGAAGTATGTGCCATGATGGCCCATGATGAACGAGAAAAATAACCTATCACTATCAGAACTGTTAACACTAATGGCTCTGCTTTGGAGATCTGCCACCTTTCAAGAAACGGGGAAGAAAATGGGCAAGAAACACTTGTTATTTCAAATTAAATACGATTTATTATTGTTCTAGCTAATAGTCTGCTAGGTCTTAGCCACATTTTGATTAACATCCAGAATGCTTGTTCAACAAACTAGAATTAAGACGCATTTGATTAAACTAGCTGATCATTTCGGGTTTACCTCATCATGTTAAAGATGCTTGGGAAGGATTATCACAACTTCCTCAGTACTCAAGTATATAATGTGGTCATGTATTAAATAGCGGAATAAATATAAAAGTTTCAAGATACGTTTTTAAACCTTATGCTCGTTTTCTCAAGTGTACGTGACTGAACAGCCCAAAGCAAGGTAATGGCTTCACCGGGTGTTAAGGAAGAGGGGCTATTGGACTGAGAGTGCAATCAGGTTTTGTGTTTCAGTGAAATGTATTTCGTCGCCGTCGTCATTTATGCTGCTATTCGCTTGTTGTTGTCGTTGTCCTTGTTGTTGTTGTTGTTGTTGATGTTGTCGCATTTATTGTGTGTTTCCTTTTACACTTACAACTATTTCTACACTTACAAACATTGCACACATAAAACATAAAACAATAATACATCTTAAAACACATAACATAAAATACTAACATGTATTACATAAAACACGTAAACATACAAAGAAAGAAAAAAGAAATGAATCATCGCTCTCTGACAGTATGTGATTCTAACAGCTTTTGCAGCTGAAAATTTCAAAAAAATGCAAGTTAAAAAAATTATTGAGCGGCAATTATTGTTTATTATTATCTCGTATACATGGCAAGGAAAGTACCAGGGTTGCTCTAGTTTTTTTGTGATCTACAAAGCAATCAGTCTTGTGTAATATGTTGCTTTTTGTCCTCTGGCTCTGAAGAAAAATGCTTTATGTCAAAATTGAGCAGTTGGTTTTTGTATAAACAATACAATCAGTTTACTGCTAAAATTGACCAAGTTTCGCCAAAAGAACATTTGCTTTGTTTTCACATACCATGAAAACCGTGTGCCACAGAACACATGCGCCGCGTGGGCACCGATTCCGTATTTGCCGGTCGTGTTAACGAGTACAACACGATGAAGCAAAACAGTACGGGTTGCTGGGCCGTTAGTTATCGCGGCTGCGATCGTACCGGTATTTGTGACCGTATTATACTCTTTGAGTATCGAGTAAGCTGTTATTTCACTTCCCCATGTATGCCTATTAAAACAGTGTTCAGTCAGTTTATTGGGTCGTCTTCAAGACAGTCAGCCAGAACATTTGGTCAGAAATATCAATTATCAAATGATTAAATCTAAAATACAAAAAAACTTTTTTCCCTAGTTGAGACGTGATATACAGGCTTATATCCTTGTTCCATACCACGCATGCGCTACACGGGCAGTCGGTTGGGTCCGGTCATGTTTACAAGTACAACAGGAAGAAAGGAGAAAGTATCAAAACAACAAGCACAACTTTCGTGAGCTTAAAAGTATTGGTCCGGTGTGTCAGATGTAAACCTATGTGGTATATGTGGTAAACGCATAGAATTTTTTACATAAACCTTCCTTGAAGACATGACTTGAACAAGTACGTACAGCTGCAAAATACGGGAAGAAGGTGAAATGTATTGTGTGGACCAAAATGCATGGCAATGATTGTCCAGTCTCTTCAGAAACCTTTTTGTAGCATATACAATGGAGTAACTGATAAGATGACGAATTTTGTCAACATGAACATTTTGACAACACTCTATTCTTGAAACTTGGTTATTTTGTCTCCATTTACGTAACGTCTCTATATAAGAGGATTATTTACCGGCGGATAATAAGTAACTTAGCGGATTGATAGGTATATTAACATTTTTGTTATACTTTGTCTTGATTAAAATTTTGGATAACTCTACGAAACCGTAATCTCCTCAGCAAGAGGAAATTGAAACAAAACACTAATACTAATACTTATACTAATACTAATACTAATTCTAATACTACTATTACTATTACTATTATTATTACTATTACTATTACTACTACTACTACTGCTACTACTACTACTACTACTACTACTACTACTAATAATAATAATAATAATAATAATAATATACTGCTAATGATAATAATTGCAAAAAAACAAAAAATACAATTGCACGATTGAATAAGAATACGTATGCAGTTGAACGACGCAGGAAAGCAAGATGGTAGAAGTGTAGTGCTTAAACCCCTGCGTTTCAGCTGCTGTTTTTCTTTTGAGCTTGGCCGATGTTTTTCTCCAACACGTTACGTCCCCGTGTATTACGGTCTTCATTACATTGGTCTACATTTGCAATTCTGAATTTCCGAAATGTTCCATTTTCGCTGTCCACACAAAACAGTGTTTAAAAACTCTTTAAAAAGTCAACGAAAAGTTCAGGTTTTTTAATTTAAAACATTTATACCTGTGGTCGGATCGAGGCTGTGGTAACCTTTCTCTGAACAAATTGCTGTACATTTAGTTTCTGTAACTTTTGCCGCAAATCAGTAATGTGCAACTTTTTAAAAAAAGATGGAGACAGGAAAAGGGAACAATAACGACAGGTTAAAAGAATTTACTAACACACCATTTGGGGATTGGGAAATCTGATCTTCAATGTTCATATAAAGTTTGTTCTTGTAAATAAAGAAAAGGCGTGTGTATATACCAATGCAACCGAAGGACGTGAGTTATTTTATTAGCAAATATCACTATCATGCGTAAGAAAAACAACTGGTTTAAGAAACCTTGAGTTTGAATACATTTAAAAAACTTGCAAGAACCATAGTAGAACCGGTTCGGTCAAAATCACTTTATTCAATTCGCAAAATCTTTCAAAGCAACAACAGCCCAATGAAATTAAAACACAAAGAAAGAACAATTATTTTCCTAAACGAAACAAAACAAGAACACTTTCAGTGCTTTAAGCTTCTGGTTTGTTCATGGGTAACTACAGCAGCACTGATTTGTTGGTCTTAATTTTTTGTCAAATTCAGCACTTTTTCGTAACACACGAAAAACCTATACAGATGGTATTTTATGGTTCCCAAGAAATGACCGGGGCTAAATATTGAGCAAGTTTGACCCACAGGCTCAGTGCTTCCATAAAGCTTGTTCTTATCATTTAATAAAGTGGGCCCAAAACTAGCCACTAAAAGCTATATCTTGGGAAGCTTAATCGGGACAGTTTCGTATTGAGTTGCAAAATTTGCGTTGTAGTAGTCTAAATCTGCAAGGAGTTCTTTTCGTGATAGCTTAGGCAACGTTCTTTTTGGTCGCTTTTTTGGTGGAATTCTGAGAAGTCTGTTGTCCCGTGATTCTAACGCTGATGTCATTTCTTTCCCTCCTTCTTTAACCTCGTCAATCTTAAACTGAATTGTGGGAAGCTTCTTCGTTTCCAGAGACAAATCTGCTTCGCCCCTTTCTTCTTTCTCATATTCTAGGCGTATATTTTCTGAAACACTAAACCTTGTTCTCATTCTGTTTCGCTCATTCTTTCTCTCAATGTAAAGGCTGCCCAGCTTGTCGGCAAATTCCGTGTGCTGGGCCCCCAATCCAAGTATTCGCTTCTCTTTCTCCCTCTTGGTCTGATATTTTGTCAGTATTTGTTCAAAAGAGTCCGGCTGTTCTAATTCCTTCACAGGCTGATTCAAACTCGGTAACATTGCTTTGGAGTGAGCTTTCGTTCGAGACCTGGGGTTCCTAGTTCGAATTTTGGCTCGAATGTTTGACGCAGTTTCATGTTCACTAGCCTGCCCAGATCTCTTCGAGCTAAGCGAAGAGTTGGCAGCAAAGAAAAGCTGATTTCTTAGGCTGTAGGGTGGTCTAAAACTTGTAATGACTTTGTAGTTCATAGGCTTTCTATCATCATTAGCTCCGTCTTGTGTATAAACGACGAGGTTCCCATGCTTGCTTCTGTGTTCAAATTTGCTCAGGTTTACTCCCTTGCTTTCTGAAGTTAGAAATGTTTGTTTTCCTTTCTCGATGGCGGATTTAATCCTAGCATTCTTCAAGTCTCCCTTGACATGTACAAGCTTCATTATAGCTTTGATTTCTCTGTGGTTTCTTGTTTCCTCAATCCTGGCGCACCTTGCAACCTCCCGTTCATGCCTTTGCGTCGACGCGGAGCCAATCTCAGCCATTTGTGATCGTTTCAAAGCTTCAAAACTTGGGTTGCCATGTTGACTTCGACTCAGTCTTCACGCTGTTTTGTCGCGGCGTGACAGAAATAATCAATTATGAAATCATATCCATCACATTCCTAAGCATAGTAGCCACAACAAAGGTCTGACAAGCTCAGGTCAGCTTAGCCTCAGGTATGCTCCTTCTCAAAGCTCACCAGCTGAAACTGGTTTAAGTCAGCTTTGTGCTCTGCCTAAGTTGCGTTGAAAACGTGCCAAGAACTGTTTTTACACTCTTTATGGCGTTTTATGGGCACGTGCGGTAGCTAATTCAAAACGTATATTTATTCGGTATCAGAGCAATTGTTTAAATGAGAGCTTACCACTGAATTAGCATTTCAAATGATGTCGAAGTGAACAGACTCGTTTGCGCTCCAGTGATTATGATAGCAAATGAGTTGCCAATTACAATCAACATTTCCTGTCATTTGTTGCCATTAGAGAGTTGTATTATACCCATTGTTCTCCAATCTCATTTGTTTATCGGGGAGCCTGGGACTATAGACAGTGACGTCAAGCTTCAGATGAGCTGTCCGTCATCCTGTAACCTTATAACCCCTACGTACAAATAAACCCGGCTGCGTGGTGTATAAAATTAGTCTAATGGAAACAGCGTTTATGAATGAACCAGGGCAAATATTGACAGTCTTCCCACCGTCGCGAAATTGAAACACAAAGGCTTTGCGGAGACTGCTTGAATTCTGTTAGCGGTAATATTGAAACACGCAAAATTGAAAACTGTTACATTTTGGCCAAATATCGAGAAGTTCGTATATAAACAACATCAACATGGCAAGTGTGAGTTCCACAGGATCGGCATTTCCAATGATATCAAATCGTGTGTACAAGGGCTCCATCGACGAGGATGAATTTGACGAAGACCAATTTCCACTGCCCCCGCCTCCCAGTTCGTCCATCCCGTCGAGGCATCGTTTTCCAGTGTCACCGTCTTACGAAAACAGCCGCGAAGAGTTCCCTGATGAACCTCTGCACGAGTATGAAGATATGAACAGACTGGCAGCTCAAGTCAAACTAAATGGCCGTACCCCAAGCCAGAGGCCGCGAAAGAAAGTTAATGACGTGTACCAAAGAGTCCCACGAAATGAGGTTCAATCGAGTTTTAAAAAAAACGGTCGTTCGCACACCAACTCTGGCTCCTCAGATAGTTGCGAAAGCGGTGACAGCACAAGAGAACGTGCGCAGATCTTCTGGCGATTTTTGGCCATTATGGCTATCGTGTTAGCATTGGTGGCCTTGATCGGATCACTTTTGGTTCTGCTGGGAGTTGTGGCCCCGAGTTGTACTTGCAAGAGGGAAGTCGTACCAGAGAAACTAAAAGCCCCTGTTGACGATACATCGTTCTCAAATAGATACGTCTTAGAACTCCTGGATAACCTCAAAACAAACATTACTGTCTTGCACTCGATGGTTTGGGAACGAGACGTTGCTATAAGAGAACTGAAGGAGAATAACCGGCAACAACAAGATCAAATCAAGAAGCTTCAAAAGCGGCCGATTGTGATGGGGTCTGGAGATGATGGACCGAGATACAACCTTAGCGATCTGCGAGGACCGCGTGGGTTCGAAGGGGCTCAAGGAGAAGTTGGCCCACAGGGGCCAAGGGGTCCAGTGGGTCCGCAAGGGGTTGGAAACCTCACCCAATGTCAGTATAAGGTAAAAGAAAGCACTCCTTTCACAGCCGACGAGCACGGATCGGGCACTGATGTTTATTTAGATGAACCTCAGGACCAAAAGGTTTTGGGAGTTACCTGCTCGACTGAAGGGACCTCCGAGTACAATTTGGAGTATGAAACAAACAAACGTTCTGGAAAAGCACAGTACAAGTGCATCTGCAGGGGAAAGTCAAGATATTTTCCCAATGGAGGACCAAGTCCTGGGACTTCGCGATGCTATCTTCACTATTGGATATGTCCCACCACTTCCTGAGAAACGAAATAACTCAGCACGGATTGCTGTAAACACAGAACACAATGAATGAATGAATGAATGAATGAATGAACAAATGACTTGCAAACTGAGATTATCAAGTAAGTTATGGGAAGTTTAGAATATCGATGCCATTTTTGGTACAAAGCAAATATTTGTTAGAATCACCTTTTTGTGTTCGCACTGGGGAGGAAAGTGTAAAATTTTTTCTTCTTTTCGAGTTTCAGATTTCAAGTATCAGTGTTATGCTAGTATTGTTTGTTCGAGGTGCTAGTCAATTTGACATGGGTTTATTTTCGTTGATTTAAAAAAAAAGAAAGCACTCTTTTAGTATAATATTTATTGATCTCTGTATGAGAATCAGATACGAAAAGTTTACTCTCTTTTAAAAGATCTCCACTATTATCTGATTGTCAAGATTATGGACTACGTCACTCAACTCGCATCAGTATATCCTTGATTAGTTTTCCAAATTGATCTCCATAGAACAAGTTTTTTTGATTCTGTAGGGTATATGATATAAAATTGTTTCTTCCGATTTAGAACGGTCCAAATAGCCAAGGCATTTTTTAAATATATATTTTTTTCTTCATCGTCAGTCGCAGCGGTTTGTGAAATCAATGAATCATACGACTCACTGGGAGTCGACGCGACAACTCGATTTACATGAACGCGGTCGAAATATTTCAACTCAGGTCACAGAACCATTTGAATTAGGCCCAGTCATGGTCAGGCACTATCTGAGTTTAACGGCACGATTAAGTGCAAGATCTGTGTTGAATGTTGTATATCGTGTAAAATCTGTAAACAGGAAGAACGAGAATATACATAGCTGTAGCTTAGAACTGCTATTTTTTTTGGCTCGGATTATAATCTTTTGCCACTTCCTCTGACTCGTTATATTACACGGATGTAGAGGCATGTGAGTATATGTCAATCACTCGTCACTTGAGAGCTCCAGCGCCTGCAATAGCATCCTTTGTTTGTGGTTGAGAGGTTTGGGATTGTGCGACTGTTGCAATCATCGACATGTTTTTTTAACTTCTCTGAGAAGGAGCAAAATTGAACTGCTCCTTGAAAAATAAGGATCGTGAAACATTGATTTTGTTCAATTTAAGCTACTTCAGTTCAGAAGTAAAATAAAGTGGGAAAGCAACGTAAACAATGGTAGCTAATGATTTTATAGTTGACTTGATTACGAATCAACAACCAATGTAACTGGATTAAAAAATAACTAATCTTTTCAGTTGACACATGATTTCTCTTTCAAATCAAGGCTGTTTTGGGAGCCATAAAATAATGATTGCCCAAAAATCGAAATCTTTCGGAAACTCAAAACCGTGTGTGGCCTTGGGTGTTGTTTTTGCCGGAATTTCAATACTCTGTCTAATCAATCAAACGGACCATTAAATTATTCTATCATTAATATAATAATACCTTTGCGTCTTGTCTGTGCTCAATGAAAATTCTGTAAACTACCATAGCTCTTTATTCGCACAAAGAAAACAATATAACAAGATATTAGATAAAATAAAAGCTTGAGTTACAGTTGAATTACAATTGTATAGTATGGCCGATATTCCAGTAGCAAATTACGAGTTCAGAAATTACTCTTGTAAAGTAAAGCTACAATCATGACCCCATGAAACCTCGCTGCATGGTTGAACAGTGCATATTTGGGTGAATAGCTCACTTCTTTTTCGATGTTAATTGTTTGAGGGTGCAGTTTGCTAGCAGACTGGCAAATATCTCGATGAAGTAGGCGATTTGTAGACGGATATCGGACAGTGATTGACGTATTAATACTGTTGGCACCTTGTCACGTCTACTTTGCAGATCAGAGTTTTATTTTTCCTGGCCTTTGATTACTTTTCTGCGCTGTTCGGTTTTTCCGCTTTCGACCCAGATTGATTGCTAGCAAAGAGAAAGCCGTCTCACAAGAACGCTTTACTTTATTACTTTGAATACAGGAAAAGGAAATCGGATTCTTCGGAATTAACCGAATTGCGAACTTGCTCGAATTTAAAACAAAAGCCAAGAAAATTGACCGTACAAACTTTTTAAGACGTTTTTTTGGCGATTTCAGCCCAAATTGTTCTTAATCTGTTCTTATTTTTATGAGTGGTTTGAAATGATGAGAAATCAAAATAGTCTGTATTTTGAGGCGATATCTGTACAGTCGTCTCAGATTACTGACTCTTGAGTGCCTTTTGTCCTCTTTCGAGTCCTCTTTCGAGTCTTGGGACGGCAATGGTAGATATAATAACAAATGAGAAACAGTGATTCTGTTTGTGTTTTTAC
>JAOBYE010353428.1:0-14854 GCA_025403585.1 Parazoanthus swiftii | reverse complement strand
TGATGATGATGATGATGATGATGATGATGATGATGATGATGATGATGATGATGATGATGATGATGATGATGATGATTGTACATAGGCACTGAGCAGCGTGCTTTATAACCTTTGGAGTTCTTTTTCGAAGTGGAGGAAGCTGACAAACTGTTGCCCAGTTTTGAATTCAATATGATTTTTTAAAAATATTTTTACTGTGAGTGGCATGGTACGCGCGACATGCCAAGCTGCCTTTGAAAGGCGGGAAACAATTAACTTTTGGCGCCAAATGTTGCGGCACGCCGCCATCGTCGTCTGTTCAGTTTCATTTTAAAGACTGAAAAAGAAACACAAGTTGGACGTGCGAAGGAACAAAAGTAATCCAGCTAGTTCAAAGAGGACTCGAGCATGGATGAAGTGCTCACTTACAGCAAGAAACAGAAAACTCCAACTGTTTTTGAAGCTTGCAATTGCCGCAATTGATGAAGCGAAACAAACATCTGGGAAGACTTGAATCCCGTACTCGAACAACTTGATTTACGCAAACACTTTCAGTATAGCTTCTCGAATTGCTGGGTACGTCAATCACAGAAGAAATGTGAATTATTCTGAACTTGAAAGATAAAGAGTACGAAGCTGGAAATGGATCGATAAATACCGAAATTTACAGAAGATTTTTTGCACAGAGGAGGTCGCTCTCAACAGTTAAAACTGATGAAGCAAGCAGACGGCAGATAAGTACATATATTGGTCTTAATTTTTCTTTGTTTTTTTCGAACAACAAATTATAATGCTTTTGTTGCTCTTATTGAAGTAGAAATGTTAGTTTCCGATCTAAATAATTGATCTATTTAAGAAATGGCCCATGCTAAGCGTGCGTCTATCGAATTATGGATGCACTTGGGAAGTTGAGAAAGGACGAGAGAAGCGTTAGAGTGGCACGAGGCCGAGTGCTTCTCTAGCTTCTCGAGTGCTCTCCCAACTTCCCAAGTGCATCCATAATTTGATAGACGCACATCTAAAGTATGGACCATTTCTTTTAGAATATTGCCTCTGCCACTTTAAGCAGTATTTAAAAGAAAAAACACACGTAAGCTGATAACGTACAAAATTCTCCTAAACCGTTGTGAGCGGTTTTATTGTTTGAACGCGATCACGCGATTGAACAGACGCTATCGTGCCATTTTGCATGATGCGAGCGTGCATCAGTAACTCGATAGACGCAAATGCTGAGAGTAAGCAAAAAAGATCTTTGGAAAAACTGAAGGTTTTCAAAAGTAAAACGAAATATTAATTGAAGGCGACGAACAAAATTTGGAAGGATATCTATCGAGCTTCAGTTTAGTAATGGATTTCCTATTCGAAAACAAACCAATGGATGAAATATTTCAAAACCGAAACGCCGAATAAACAAAAAAAATAAGTGGCAATGATTTAAAAAAACTCCGTTCTTTTTCAACTTCCAACGTGCATCCATAACAGGAGGAGCAGGAGCGTTTTAGACCAGTAGGCAGGGGGGGTGCGTGGGGTGCGTTTGGACAATAATAAGACAACAAAAATCCTGCCTACGGGCCAGCATTTAGAAATCGTTCCAAAGAAAGTAACCCGTTTTCAGAAAGTGAAAAAAAAACACACTGCCGAGACGAATATACCAAGGCTGTAAGAGTGAGATAGATTCCTGGTTGTGTTTTGTATAGATGTTTGACTCTCATTGACAGGCCTGATTTATCGATTGTTACTAGCAGCCGGTATACGACAGTCTGTTTCAGTAATAGTCGGATTCAGATTCAAGCACTGATAATATAAGTATTAACAGTTTCTCAAAAGGTTAAAATTACTTCGTAAACAGTTCTTTCATTCGACGGTCGTCCAGCTGTCGTGTGTTCTCGAATACTTCGCCCTGAAACTCGACAGATATCTCGGGAAGCTTTGCTTCAATTGACGCGAAACACACTGTGATAGCTGTGGTAAAAAAGACTCGGCTCTCTGGTCGTACGTAGTAGGTCGTACGATAAAACTTGATTGGCACCGATCTCAACATTGTCATCCTCTTCGCGTACCGTTGAATCAGTTCCGGCTACTCAACATTTTACAGCTCTATATGGCAGCAAAACACAAAAGTACATGTAGGTCCCTGATGGGTCCATGTGTTCTGCTGGTAGAGCGTAACATATGAATGAAACTGTCTCCAACCTTGTATCGACTTATCAGAAAAACAGTAATCAGTACCGTACGTAAAACTGGCAAATACTGAAAAAGCTGACAACTAGCAGCCTGTATATGACAGTCTGTTTCAGCAATAGTTATGTTCAGACTCAAGAACTGACAATTTTTAAGGTCAGTGTTACTTTGTAAACAGTTCTTTCATTCGAGTCGACGGTCGTTCAGCTGTCGTGTATTCTCGATTCAGTTACTTCACCCTGAAACTCGACAGATCTCAGGAAGCTTTGATTCGATTGATGCGAAACATGCTGTGATAGCTGTGGTAAAAAGAACTGGCAGATATAAGGAAAAAAGGCAAAGCAGCAATTGCTCCGATTTCACCATTGTTACGACAAGCTGTCATCCTTACCGTTGATTGATTCTGATTTTTCTATTGTTACGCTTATTCAACATTTTACGGCTCTCATAACATAGTGTTTCTGCTGCCATAAAAGGCAGCAGAACACAAAACAAGTAAGAAAAGGTGAGAAAGTGAAACTTGCAAACTCGATTAAACCTAAATATATTAGATGATGCTACTAATTCGTCATGGGGAATCCCCAACTCAGTTCGTGTTTGGGGATTCCCCAAACTGGTTTTGTGTTCATTAAAACAAGGGAGACAACTTGAACCTTTCTGTTTCATCATAAATCGCAATGATGGAAGACGGAGCAGTCGATGCCAACGCTTTGCGGAAAGCTTTTGACGCTCTTCCAGAAGGAGAGAAAACTGGAAACATGAGTAAAGTTATCTCCTACATTATGAAACTGGGACAAACCGGATGGGCTTTTCGTCAAGCCTATACGAACCTCGGCGAGCTGAGTACGTTGGGTCAGCATATGGGAAGAATCGAAAGTATCCTCGAAAGACTAACAGAGGACGGCAAAGACGCGATTCTCGAAGCACTTGATTTCCAGAAACGAAACTGTACCGAGGCAATGAAAGACTACTACTATGACACATGCAGTATCTCACTTGATGAACTGTATGAAAGTGTTGCAAGAGATAAGTGCAGCAAGCATGACAAAACGAAGCAAATGATATTGGATACAATAAAAAGTTATCATCAAAACGAAAGCAATAATATGATCACAAACATGGTAAAGGGATCGGCAATGGTTGCAGCCTTTCAGATGGTGAAGATCTTTGTGGCATGGAAGCAAATCTCTGCTGCTTCGAATGTAATCGCAGACCCAAACAAATTCACGGAGATTAATAGAAACCTCAAGAGAATGGAAGAAATGGTCACTGAATTCCTGGATCTGTGCGAAAGGGATCCGAAAGATCAGAGGCTTGACCGGAAAATGACGAAAATCAATTCTCTTTTTACATCAACACTTGGCAAAATTAGCGATTTGAAGGTCACTATCAACGGCCATATTCAGCGGCTCGATCTGCTGGGTGACTACGCAGCAATTGATGGCGTCGTCAATCTTGCCACGGCTGGTACCCAAGCCTTTCAGCTCTGGCACACCTGGGAAAAACTGACGTCATTCACCAAGAGCATTGGAGTGGCGAGTGTGGCGGTGTTCGCGGGACTAGCGGCTGCTAACTTAGCCACGTTTTGCCTATCACAAGAAAAATTGGCAGAACTGAGAAAGGATCTTCATGAAGCTGTCCGTCTACAAAGTATGCTACAAAATCTTCAAGAGCAAGCAGCTCAAGTCATCGAGGAAATGAAACAATGACTTTGCGCAGTGTGTTGCCAAATCACTCCTCCCATGTACGTGTGTTGTATTTCGGACTAACATATCTAATTTTAACCGAAGTTGGAGTTAAAACCGAGACTTGGCTTAGCACGCCGGCAAGAAAGATAATTGCAAACGGAATCACATGTATAAGCTTTTGCAATTGGTTGTGTGTTATACGCCATTCACATTATTTAAATTTTGATTAGCTATGCTATATAAGCACGAATAAAACTGAAACAACATTTACTTTATTTAAATACAGATGTTTCATAAATATTTCTTGTGAAATCGTGTATTAAATAGAACTGACAGCTGAGTGAATAATTCAGTTGATGTCTTTGTGTCACGTCCCCGCTGAGATCACATGAGAGATCACGAGTATGCTCCACGTAAGACTGTAGGAGCCGGTAACTTCAAAATATGCACTAGTTGTTCATATATATTACATTCTTGGTGTAAATAATGTGAATAACGTACTAATCTGTTTGCCGGGTGGTTCTTTTTGATGAATCCGACACTTGTTCGTGTACTTCAATCGCTACTTCCAAAGTCGACTGAACCGAAATGTCACGCAATGCGTGCAATAAATAGAACATGAAAAAAGAAGAACACGCGATCTGAGCGATCGAGCATTTATTTTCAATTTCGGGGGTCACGCTTGATGATGTATGTGTAAACGTCAAACATGAAACCGGGTGAAACAGGCCGAGAAATTGGACGTTAACTGCAATTTGATGTTATTCCGACGCAATACAGAATACGGGAAAAATGCTTAGTTATTCCTGGTGACATTCAAGAGATCGCGAAACTTGCACAGCTTTCAAATGATTGCAAATCAGTTAGTGCTTTATACGAAATTTTAATGTTGTAACATGAGTTGGTTTGTATTTTTATCAGTTTATTTCTGCTGTGTCTCGGTCACGTCAATACAATATGTTCAGTGAGAAATGACTGCGGTCAGAGCGGACACGGCAACAAAAACAACTATTTTTGCCTAACGATTAGTAGTACTTTAGTAACCAAGATATTTAGAAAGAAGCTTAAGGGACAACGAAGGGAGAGTGATATGTACATTTTTGATTCAGATGAAGGGTATTTCAGTGATTAATTAGATACAAAGCCGCCAGAAGTAACCCATGCAGGGAGCAACAAGAGTCGGGTAGCTTGTCTGTTTTGATAATAGCTTGAAAAATAACAATAATAATACATGATATAATGGTCCCGACCATATCGAGGACATACGCAAGCTTTCTTCTAAAGCATATTTAGGTCAAGACTGATCGAAGACTGACCTCAGTTTTACTTTACTTGAAAACTGAAGATTTTCGTGATCTAATGTGTATAAAAACGCAGAGAAAGTCCCTTTGAATGACTTTAACTAATATTCTAAGTTACTTTACTTGGACAAAGAGTGAATATCAAATAAAAAAAATAACTAAAACAAAAACCGCCCGCCCGCCCATGAACATTTAGCAGAAAGGATGCTAACTAACTAATTTTTTTTTTATTTGGCCAAATTGATACTTTTTCATTGTGTTGTTCATAATTGACATAAGTTTTGTTTATTAATCTTAATAGAAATTCTTTTGTTCTTAGCCAACAAGTTTTAGCTATTTTCAGTAGAGGGATGTTTGTAAGATAAGCATTCGAAATGATACATTGTTTGCCTTTGACCTCACTGACAAAACTAGAACTTCGATAATGCGCAATAAATTCTGATCTGTAATGGGAAGCTGCCAAGCTCAGCCTGACATTCTAAGTTTGTATCCTTGCTCTGAATACCAACCTGAAGCAAATCTGTTTGCAGAAACGGATACGCGATTTTCCAATTGAGTTGTTATCATTGAAATAAACTATTCTTAAAAGTACCAAAATATACATGATTAAAAATAATGAACTATATCGTTCAAAAATTTTCTTTAAAGTATGGTTCTATCATATTTTTTTTTGTTCATCAAGTAAGCTCTTTAAACTCTTGTTGTTCTGACACGTGGCAGCGAACACAAACAACGATCTGTATGTTAGTCTCGCATTATAATGTTTTAAACTGTCCTCAATAAGAAAGTAAAGAGAGAGAGAGAGAGAGAGAGAGAGAGAGATCGTCGAGAGAGATCGTCAAAAGAGAAATAGAGAGAGAGAGAGGTGTTATCTGTCATTTCTCATATCGTGCCCAAAAATGTATAAAAAAATCTTCACTTTCTAGCTTTAACCTGATTAACCTGCAACTAAGCTTTAGGTATTGCCTCTGTTTTCCACTTCACTAGCATTGCTGGCACAAGGACAACAGGAAAACGACTCAACTATTAAAAATACTCACATCACCCAGCATGTATGACCTTTTAATAAACCCTCCATTTCCTATTTTTGAATGACTAAATGTTACAAACATCAACCAGTTCAGTGAATTGCTTGCGCGAGACAACAACTTTGGCATACTATCCTGAACTCTTTGTCACTTAACTTAGTGTCTTATCAAATGTACTTTGTTTAACGGTGTGATATATAAAAGGACTCGCCGGTCAATTTATCGTGTTTTAAGACTTTAAATTTGATGTCATTATAGGAGTGTGTGTCTCTCGAGGAAGTTCAACAGTTGAACAGACCGCAGGCAAGGTCAGCGAGTTGTATGCCCGGGGGAGGGGTACTCCCGATAATTGGACGTTAGATATGGCCGGCATTTTAAGGGTTTCGTTGAGCGAAAATTGCACTCTGAAGAAAACCCGTTTTTTTAGGGGTTCTATGAACTAAAACGATACGCTGAAGAAAACCTGGCCAGAAGTAAATTTAACTATCAATAAACATACTTAGGTATTTTTTAGGTTTTTTCAGAACCGAGGGTACTTTTTAGGGTGGAATTTTTTTTCTGACCAGGTATTTTTTAGGGTGGAAATTCTGGGTTACCGACCGTCATCCCTACCATTTGACGTGGTGACTTATACTACAGTTACCGTTTGAACACCTCAAAAATAAACACAAGTCGAAGGAAAGTCGCGCACGTGGACGGCAGAGCCCGAATGGAGTAAGTAATTGTTAACTATCATTGTTATATAAAAGAGAACGCCTAAGGGAAGTTTTTCCAGTTTAAAGTGTTGCTTACATGCTTGACATTTTACGCTTCTGTTGGTGGGTGGGTCGTGTTTTTTTGTTCAATCATATCTTGCTGTGTCCCCCCCCGCCATCCTATAAAAAACGTTTTGGATAAAAAAACTGAGCGAAGAAAAATAGATGGTTAGTTATTGACAAAAAATCTAAACTTTTCTTCATAGGAACAAGAAACTCGAGTGATTTCAGTGATTTTCCCAGACCTCGAGTAGTCCTTACTCAGTTTCTCTTGAATCCATCGAACCGAAAAGAAACTGCGAAAGACTTCAGATTTCAGATTTCAGATTCAGAAAGATATATATCGATAGCGGATCAGCCCGCGAGAGAAGACTGGGGCGAGGCATGAAATGAGCTTGTGCTGGTTGCCCGATTACGAAGAGTTCAAGAAGAATATAGGCAATACTCGAGGTCTATTTTATTGCAAGAGCAAGGGTTTTTCTATGGTCTATTATAGAGGAAAGTCCCATTTCAGGCTGCGGGGTGACGGGATGCTGAAAGTTCCCGCCGGATTTTAAAACTTCTCGAGGGTAAAACTCCAAAAACATTGTGACTTTTCCAACAATATACAATTTATTGGCCTTTAAAAGTTTTTGAGGAGTCCTACGGCCCCCAAAGGTTTTTCCCACCTAAAATCGGAAGCTTTGCAGCAACTAAAATTAAGCTTGCAGTACTTGTGGTCGAATTAAGAAGATGGATGACGTCATCATTTATAATTTATGCAAATTTAATTACACAAATCAGAATTTGAATCAAAAAATGGAAATTACACAAAATTTGTTCTGTTTTGAATTATTTCATTTTCTTTTTCAGTGTTTCCCTATTTCAGCCTATAAATACATTTTTTTCTATTAATTTCTAGAAAATTTGCTGCAAGTTTAGCCATGTTGTCCAATGACTGTTGCCATAGCAAAAGTTCTTAATTAAACTCATATTTATTGTCATGAAAAGTAATAAGCAAGGTGAAAGTTGTTTGCATGCCAAATGCCATCTTTCATCGATCTGTAACCATTTCGAAAACCATAGGTCGAATTTGTAGTGTTTCTTCAAAGGCCTAAATGTTTAAGGGTTAAGGACCATATTTATTTGTTGTATTGATTTTTTCATTTTTAATGTGTTTCCATGGTAACCAGTTTTTGGTAAATAGGCGATAGCAACCCATTTGGGTACATATGTGAGTTAACCTTTGATACCGAAAACAGCCTGAGAACATTTGAGAAAAAAGGTAAGAATGTTAGGCCCCAACCCAAAAAATGACGCGATACGAAAGTTTTATTTAAGAGCAGTTGTGTTTCTCAGCAGAGGATGGGAGACTAAACAGGGGAAGATCCGGGACCTGCTTTGCTTGTCACGAGTTACGAGTCACCTGTTACGTTTTGTTTTATAGAAAGCGCAGTTTGTTACCGCCCCTTCCCGCCCGCTTCTGATAAACGACAGGTATAATCTGCTTGTTTTCCTTGTTAAACGATGAAATCATCTGTTTCTTGATCAAAAGTCAGACTTGCCGCCATAGTACTCGCTTTAACACAAACTGGCATTAACTCTCAATGGGTGGCAAACGGGGATAGATTAATAGCAAGTTTATAAAAATCAAAAATGAAAATTGTTGATTTTGTCGTTGTTTGTTGCTATGAAGAGTCAACTAACAGGCTGTTCTATTTGTACTGCAGTCAGGCTTGAACTCCCACACGTTTTTGTCTGTTTATAAATGCCTACATAAAACAGTGAACTGAAAGCAAATTATAATAATAGAACTTTAATCTGAAGTTCACAGAGTCTTGAACTACTTTCAATGACAAAATGATATTGTTGAAGGAACCCAAGCGTGGTTGTCAAACTTGTTGTTATCGTAAAAATTGTAAACATGCAAAGTCCTTCAAGATCATTTGAAATAATAACAAAATAAGTTGCTTTGATTGGTTCGAAACGGGCAAAACGCTGCTTCGAATTCCTTGCTAGTTTATGTAACTTGTATTTGCACTGGGAAATGTAGACTAAAATCGAATCAAGTATTGCTGGGAGTAAAACAAAGATTCTGTAGTAGCAGTGTTATCCCTTCACGCACCACTGCAACAACCAGTTGAACACACACTCTTCATGAAATATTAACAGGTTGCAAAAGTCAGCTAGGAAAACTGTTTTTATTTAACGGTTTCGGACAAACTGATGTTTCTAACTAATATATTTATATTTTGTTTTAGTATAATTTTGTGAGTCTTGCGGGAAAATTGCCTGTAAAGACACCGAGAAGTCACGAGTGTCGTCTTAAAAGAGTCTTGCATGGGGACTACTGGGACTGGAGAATCATTGTAATTGATGGTGGCGTAGAGAAAGTGCGAGTGAACACAACCGCCACAACTCTCTTGTGTAGTGTAAACCTAAAGTGAAGGTAAGTTTATAGCTAGTTTGACACGCCAATTCCACGTATAAAGTATAAAAAAAAATCCCATTTACACTCGAAAAATGGCAGATCAAGCTTGTCTTGATTGTCCGTTCCTCTATCACATCCTTATAGAGAAACGTTGTTTCGCGATGTAGTTTATAGCCTGCCTATGAAAACAATACCAAATCCCCACCCATCGTCTTACTACTTCCGAAATGTTAAACTTATACTGTATAACAACAAACAAGCTAGGTGACTACGGACGTTAAAAGCAGAGCTGCACAAAAGATCATTAGAAGACGCTAAATCTTGACCAGGAAAACAACCACGTCATGTCAAAGTAAAACTTTGTAACCAGTTTCGTGATAGATTAAAGCAACGAGAAATGTTCCGTGACTTAGTTCACTAAAAGGCTTTTTTTTTACAGTAACTGTTATACGCTCAACTAAAGCCGTTTCGAAAGATAGGTTTACTCTGCCAAAATATTCTTCAAGTAGTTTAAAATTATAGTAAAAACTGATAAATGTTTCAAAACCAACGTTTTCGATCATAAGATCATATTTTCGATCATAAGATCATTGGGGTATTTGGTTTATTGGCGCTAAAACCAATTTCTAACATTTATGTTATATATTTTTTTTCTTCTCACAATCTGTTCTTGTTTCTGTATTGACTATTCTTAAAGTATTGGTTTGTTTTCTGTCTGTACAGTTTAAAAGGGAGATTACAGTGTATAAGTATTAGCTTGACAGCTATACAGTGTACCAAAACATCAATGAAAATGAAGAGTGAGCGTCAATATTTTCTGACCCCCTGTTGAAGTATAGATCTCGCATACTAAACAGTTTTGCTATCTTAAATATAACCCATCAACCATTATTGACTGCAGTTAAAAGGACACACTACTAAATTAAGAGTACAATGTTCCAGTCACACTATATAAACAGCGCTATTACTGTTTAGACATTCGCAGCGTTCAACATTGCAGGTCTCTAGCTGTTTATACTGGAATTCGAATCGCCGCTACTTTTTTCTTAATATTTAATTATACTATATTGTTCTTGGCAAATCTTTGTCTTTTATTGTGGCGACATTGAAAAGGTACGGGCTTTCCATTCGTCGGATCGGATCTCAAGACAGCTACATTACTTGCAAAAATTTTCGGACAGTTTTAAATTCGGACAGAATTACAGTGTCCAAACATTTTTAAACGTTGAAAGCATCTTTCTGGCAACGCCATCACAAATATACATGATATGGCTAGAACTTGGATTACGTTTTGTTCAGATGTTGCTTTTATTTACAAATTTGCCAGCGACTTGTTAATAAACAGTAGAGATGGTGTCCTTTTTTAGGCCTATCTACCCATACCCAACCCCCCAAATAAAAGTAATGAAGATGAGTCCTACCCGTCCCCAGTACCATGACATTCCATTCGACCTTTCCGGGGAATGAATTCGGGACCTCCTGGTTGGCAGTCAAAGATCTTACCAACTGCGCTAACACACACACACACAGACACACACAGACACACACACACACACACACACACACACACACTTAGACACAAAAACAAAAACTAACACGCACTTATAGACACAAAAACAGATAAGTTCCATTTTGTAGTATATTTTTATCTCTTCAATCGAAGCTTTTTATGGACCAAACTCTAGCTAACATAAGTTCATTTGAGTTTGTGTTATCTTCTTGTCGTTATATCTGTAAAGTCTCGGGAGTGCTATATTTTGCTTTAGTTTAATTCGCGTTTCGCAGTCGAAGTTTACTTAAGGTATACTTCAGTTAGTAAAGTGTCGAGCTTTGTCCGAAATAAGAGAAAGGTATCCGAAAATTAAACGTTCGAAGAAAACAGTCCGAAATTTTTATGTCCAAATTTATTTGCTAGTTATGTATTTTGCTCTGACCATTTGAGAATGGTCAACTTGCGCGCATGCGCTATTTTTTTCCCTCCATGACACGTCAAATTGACCGTCACGGGAAGAATGAGGGGTTCTGATCCTCGCTAAAGGCCAGACGAGTCCGCAATCAGTTCTGATAATTGTTGCTGTCTCTTTTTGAGAGCTGATAAGTGGATCTTGCCAAACCCGACAAAGTGCAAAAGGAAATTGACTTAAGACCAAGTAAACAAAAAAATTAGTCGTTCCTCTTCCCTTTTCGCTTCCTATGTGGCAACCGCTTTCATTTTTACTTAGTGCAACTTGCCGTTTCAGTGCGCATTTTTGCACCGAGTTTTGTTCTTCAAAAAATAGACTGCTCGCCTCTACTCATTATTAATGTTCACGTAATTTCGTATGAAAGCTAATTCACGCATATGCACCCATGCATCACATATACAAAAAAACGAGCACCAGCACCACTTGTTATAATGCATACGTTAAGAAACATTTTCAAGCAATTGAACATAGATTTTACTCTTGCTATAATTTTTTTCCACAGTGTACTAGATACTTTACTAAAACTCAATTAATTTTTTTACGTTTTATGTTTCTGTGCCATTTGTAGTGGTCACAGTGGTTGTCGAACAAAAAAAAAATAGTAAAATAGTGATAGTCCGAACCGCCCGCTTCCTGTTTGAGAAAAAAGAATCAGACGACAAACAATTATATTTTCACTTAATCTAAGAACATTTTTTTCATTGTTTTTTGATCACTAAAATTTTTTCGAACATTACATTTTTCAAATTTTTTCCTAGGAAAAAGGATGAGCGAGTCACAGTCCCAACCTCAACCAGATCCGTATGAGGGCGAAGGTGAGAGTTCAAAGGGTAAAGATTCCCAGAAGAATTATGGTTTCCCTAAGCGATATATTGTCGCCATTATGGTGTTCCTGGGTATCTGTGTACAGTATGCACTGAGGGTCAACCTGAGCGTAGCCATAGCGGCCATGTGTAACAACCACACAATATCACAGAACGGCTTCACCATCCACAAGGTAAGCACTGGTTTAAAATACCGAAGGCGCATAATTTACTGTAACAGTCCGCGAACCTCCATTAAGCTGCCAATTCTTAAAATCCCGAAATTTTTGTCAGTCCGTTACTGCAAATAGACACTGTAGATTTATTAAGTGGCCGGCCTTGTGCATATCCTTTTTTCTATACTAAGCGGTTATCACCCTCCAGGGGCGGATTTAGTTTAGATGATGATATGGCCCGCCCCGTCCTTCGCCGGTTTCTCTTTTCGCCGGCATTTCAGTAAAAAACACTCAAAAATGTATTTGGAGCACTGATCTATGCCTTTTTCTATCCTCATTCCAGAATTGCGAGTCTTTCCTCTTTTTTCAAAATTTCTGAATCCGTCCTTGTTTTCTGTACTAAACATGCAGACACCTCACGTCGAGACAGAGCTCATCCCCACCAAACTGTAATCGTTTTACGGAAAGTGCTGAGTTTCGGCTCGATAAGACCATCACCTTGTTAAAATGGCAATGAACGTAATTTATAGAAGACACTTATTGAAAGTACAAAAGCGCATGCACTCACAGTATTTTTCTTAAGGCCGGTACACCGGTAAATTGTACCGACTTTCCCATGTGACTGTACCACCTTTCCCCAGCAGTGACATCCGGCAGTTTCTTAAAGACAACATTTAAATTCAATACAACTCTAAGCTGTGATTAATTAACTAGAAGTAAATGTTCTGGAAAACATGCCCCCGACTCTCGCACCTTCGACGCTCGCTGATGACCTTAAACCCAAGTGTACCTTTTACCCACTCAGTGTACCCCATTGCCAAAATCTTAAGAAAAACACTGACGCAGATAGTCAAAATACGTTATTTTATAAGGATAAAATATCAGAAGACCGCGGCCCAAGTTTGCCCAAATACTAAGAACTCACATTTTCTGATTATAAAGTAAGATCATATTAGAACAATTTCTTAGGCTGTACTTAAAGAACAATAATCATTTTCCACCAAAACTACACGTGTATAGCGTAAGGGTTAACGTGATTTTACTGAATAATTAGAGAATGCCTTTCTAACCTTATGCGTAACTTACAGGGCATGTATAAACAATTTTGTTTCTTTTAGAAAGCAGAGTTTGACTGGGACTCGAAACTGCAAGGTAATCATCACGTTATATTTGTACAACGTCTCTTAATTTTAAAAAGGTAACCAAAATGTTATGCTCGTTGATAAACTTTGTAATATCTGTTTCTATTTGTTTGCTCATTGCTCATTTTACACCAAAACGCTTAAGGTTAACAAATTAACCGTACTTGTCTAAAGGAGGGATTCTTTCATCATTTGAGATGAATTATTGAATGTAACACTTCCCGTCTTGATTGGAAACCATGTAAATCGAAAATAATTAATTGAATTAATGAGAGCGGTTGATATACTTTCCTCCCCTTTTCTGAGAAGGCCATCTGAGGAAGAGTTAGTTTAGTTTAGAGTTTAGTTTGAAGTATAGTTTGTTCAATTTTTCTCCGAAATTAAGGGAGGGGGACACTGCTGCAGGTTTCCCCAATTGCAGCAGCAGAGTTGGTTAAGATACTATAATATCCCCGCAGGAACTATACTCGGTGCGTTCTACTATGGTTACATGGCAATGCAGATACCTGGCGGTTGGTTGGGTCAGCGGTTTGGTGGCACACGTGTGTTTGGTATATGCCTTGGTATCGCGTCCGTCCTCACTGTGTTAACGCCCATTGCTGCTCGAACAAGCGTAGCATTACTTATAACTCTTCGCGTTATCGAGGGACTTGTACTGGTAGGGCATCTCTTAATTTTTCCCTTAATATTGTTGCAATTGTCCTTTTCTAAGTCTTACAGGTACTTTCACTGGACGAAAAAATGGATTAGCTCAAGTTTGCCACGGTGGCAAATATGATGCAAACACGTGTTTGCACCTAAGGCAAAGATGGTAAATGCCATTTTTGCTCAGATGCGTAGCAACTATGGCATTTGCCAAGTTTGCTGTAGATGCAAACACGTGTTTGCTTCATACTTGCTTTCTGACAAATTTGAGCAACTCCCATTTTCCGTGCAGTGTTTTTAACTCTTAAAAGCTTCAAACATTCAAAAAATTTTTTTATATATTTAGATTTGGTATTTATGCGTTTGAATAAGATTTTAGTTGAATGCCGTTATTTAAATGTTTAAATACTTCGTTTGTAACAAACGCCAAACCACTTAATAGTATCTTCAACTTTTTTCAGGGCGCTCTTTTCCCTTGTAACCACGCTATCTGGAGCAAATGGGCTCCACCAAACGAAAGGACACGACTCTTCACCATCACGGTAGCAGGTGAGTAGTAATAATAATAATAATAATAATAATAATAATAATATTTATTATTATTATTATTATTATTATAACAACAACAAAAACAATAATAATAATAATAATAATAATAATAACAATAACAATAATAATAATAATAATAATAACAATAATAATAATAATAATAATAACAATAATAATAATAATAATAAGTTGCTCAAAGTTAGTGGAGACACACTAAACATTTGACAGGAAAC